>APFE030890276.1:0-77195 GCA_000404065.3 Pinus taeda | reverse complement strand
AATAAAAAATTTCATAAAATAAAGCAAAAAACCCTAAAGAATAAAATAATAATATTTTTTGAATGCATGCAAAATATCTTTTTTAATAAAATCGACGGATGAGATTAAGAGATGTCTTGATCCTCATCGACGGTCGAGATCTCTTCAACATGGATCACTCGAACTAGCCGGTTGGATCATTTCCTTTATATAGGGTTTTAGGGGGTCATTTCAGATCATCTGATCTGTGAGTCTTGTACTGGAAAAAAGCTCTCTTGCAAACTTTTTCTGGTTAATAAAAGAAGACTTTGGGGTCCATATCTTGCTGGTGTTACTCTCTTGGAATGTTGTGAGATTGTTTAATTTTCTGCATATGTCATTTTCAGCCTTTAATAATAGCCTTTTTGAGTATTGTGAGCACAGGTATCTTGTTTCACTTGCTAGGGTTTGGGTGCTGTTAGGGTTTTTCTGAAGTAATGGCAGGTATCTCCATTGCTTTCTGAGATCTGGCAGCATTTTTGCCCTCTTTACTGATGGTTGTTTTGAGTTGTGCAGAAAATATTTTCTGAAGGAAAGTTGTGGGCGTTCGGGGAAGTTCTTGGCTGAATCAGCCAACTCCCACAAGCATTTTTTGCTGAGCCCAGTCGGATTTGATCCTGGGTCCATCATTCATTTTATTTTTAATATGCATGAGAGATTTTTCTGAAGTTCTTCACAGTGAAGATCTGAAATCGTTACTTCTTTAAAATATTTTTTGGTGCTTATTGATAAATCTGGCTATTTAGGAGCCAAATCTGTAAATTAAATTAGCTAATCTAGGGTTTTATTTTTGTTTTATGCACATCATTTTTGGGTGATTTTCTGTCCCAGGTTGCAGCATTTCTAAGGGTTTTCAAGGAAGGCTCCCACAAGTCCTGTCATTCTGCTGCGACCAAAAATTATATGCACTTGCACCAATCAGAAACAACCCCAGCATTTTACACAGGCTAGACATGATATCGTGGGTCTCAGTTGACGTGGCGAGGGTTTAAAGGGAAGACAAAAAAAAAAATCGATCTTCGTACAGTTTCCGCATATGTGTCACTGCCGGGTCAGTGTTTAAGCTTGATTTCAATTGGCCGCGTATCAGTTTGTCATCCAGCTCAGGGTTGGCTGCTGAGAATCGTTTGTTTTACTCGGTCATTTACGTATCAGAAGAAGACGTTTCAGTTTGGGGATAAAGCATATTAAAAAATCGATTTTTTTAGATCATGTATTAGTTGTTGTCTGGTGCCAAATAGAGAAATCGACCCCGTCCTTCTGCGTTTCCCTCAGCTGCCTGCGTGCTGCATCGACGTCCAGCCGCTGCTGCTATCGAACTCCAATGTCCGTCCCAGCTGCCATATCTAGCCGCAAACCTGTCAAACACATCAAAAAACGCAAATCAAATTTTCATTATTGATCTCAGGTTTGATATTGTTGTTTTCGATTTTCTTTATCCTCCTGCTAGCAGCAATCTGCGTCCTCAAAATTCTTGCATCCACGCCTCACTGCCAACGTGCTTCCTTGCACCCGCATTCCTGGCCACGCAGCTCCATTCGACGGGCTCTCACCGAAGCTTTCTGCAATATTTTCATTGCCCTGCCGCTGCTTCCTTCTCCTCTAGCTGCCGTCGAATCCTTGTGCCGTCAACCCCTTAAGCCTGTTTGTACAAGCCTGCAAACGCATACCGCAAATCACGTAAGCCTTTGGTTATCAGTTTATGCGTCGATTTTTTTTTAGCGTGGGTAAGTCAAGTTTTAACTCGTTTGCTATGCATATGCGTTAGGTTTAGTTGTTTTAATTATTTCAAAAAATCGTTTTTTTGTTTTAGGTTTAGTTTACATGTAATTTTAGTTTTGATTTGATTTAGTTTAGGTTCATATGCATGCGTTTAGATTGTTTAGGTTTAATAATTTTTAAATTTTATTTCAAATAAAATAAAAAATCAATAAAATAATTAAGGTTTTGATTTTAAATACTTTAGGTTTTAATTAAAAAGAAAAATTAAAAAAAAAATAGTTTTGTTTCATTTGTTTATTTTTTTTTTTTTTAGATTTTAGAGTTAGGGTTTTAATGTTAGAATTTAGAATTTAGATTTAAATTTTTTTTAATTTTATTTAGTTTTTAGAATAAATTTAATTTAGGCCCTTTTTTATTTTCATTTTGTTTAAAAAAAAAATTTAAAAATTTTTTTGGAAAATTATTTTTGCCAGATTCAGTTGTTTTTCAATTATTATCTTTCATGCTGAGATCTGAGCTTTCAAGTCGAGACGCGAAATTGATTTTTGGTTAATAATTTATGATTCTTGTGGTGGTATTGAGCATTTATCTTTTCGAAGTTTTCAGTTGCTGGATATCTTGCATTGTTCAAAGTTATTTGATGATAAATGATCGCTGTGTACAATTCGCATTCCTGCAACATCTGTTAAGTAACCATTTTAATAACAATCTCTTAAGGCACTGGTCTGCTAAAATCGAATTTATCTAGTGCTTATCTTATCGTGTCTCGTGTCTCCCAACCAACTGGGCGACAGTTGGTCTTCGTCATCTTACAGGGTCTACCCCCTTAGCCGCGGTAGACAGGCTTAAACGGAGGGATCGGGGATCAGAGTGACAGCCCCCGGTCTGAGCGTTGTCGCGACAATCCGTGCGACAACAGAGGCCATCTCATTGAATGGGATTGACACCACTGCTGCATGGAGGGTTGAGGCCGAGAGGCCTCTTATGGAATCTGTCGATGATTGGTTAGAACAGGAGGTAGTGGAGGGTGGGGAGGAGGAGGAGGAGGAGTCGGAGCAACAGGTGGAGGAGGTGACACCACCTATCCGGGCTACACCTGCCATCAGTAGAGGATGTGGTCTACCTCCTAGAGCTCCTAGTTCTTTAGCTTCTAGAGCACAGCAGAGTCCACTGCCAACTCCATCGGCATCTACATCTAAAGGGAAAGGGAAAGCTATTGCATTTTCTCGCAAGAGGGGCAGAGGAAATCAATAGTATTAGACTTTAGTTATTTGGTTCATTTCACTGTATATGACATTATGACTCATGATATGAGATACATTATTATATTTTTTGTTGATATTTTGAGGCTGAGTTGGGACTCAAGAGTTAGTACTTATTATTCAGGACATGATTCACTGTTATGTGTGATGTAGCACTAGAAATGATATTACACATCTTATATATTAGTTCTTTTATCATATTTATGTGTCAATGTATTTATTTTATGTTGTAGATGCTTTAGATATTAAAAAAATTGAAAAAAATGAATATTTTTGTATTTTACGATTTTTCCTCGATTTTTTCCCGATTTTTACGATTTTTTCCGATTTTTCCTCTTGCCGATAATATCTCGATAACTATAACTGCAACATTGGTATTTTCTTCTTCACTTGCTTCATGAAGTAGTCAACAACCTTATGCTCCTTATATAAGCACTTCTCTTGTTGACTTGTACATGCTCTTGAGCATGTCTTCGGTGAAAGAGATCTTTTTGTACTTGATCAAGTTTTAGATCTATTCCCATGACTTTAATAATATATAAGATGACATGACTCTACTTTTTAGTGCATACATACCTCATCTTGATTCTGCTTTGATCATCTTGGCTTCGATGTGGCCCTTCTTTGCTTCATACATTCTTGCCTACACATCATTCTTCCTTGTATTCCATGAATGGAATTCTTGTTGACACATCTGCTCTTATTTATGAACCATTTTTTGAAGATTCTTGTCATAGGATCTTGTAGATCCTCATCCTGCAAATGTCTCTTTCTTTTGATAATGGTGGCCTTCTAGGATTTACAATCATGATCACTTATTCTTTTATCATGGATGAGGCCTTATAATAGGTATACTCCTTCTATATGAATATCTTGAGCTATATGTACACTATGCTCCTATATTCTATAAGATATTTCTAACCATGCATTTTGTTCTATTTCTAAATGCTCTTTCTACATAAGTATTTTGAATTCTATGTACATCATGCTTCTAGATTCTACAAGATGTTTCTAGCCATGCATTTTTATTCTATTCCTACATGCTCCTATATTACTCAAAAATTTGAAAGAAGACATTAAGTAAAGAAATAGACTTAGTCATAGTAGAGATATGGAGGATCTTCCTTCTTTTGCTTCGTGTCTTCTTCTTTCACCTGTTGAGTCATGTGAGCTTCTTCCCTTTTTCTTTTGTTGTTGTTGCCCTTCTTAAGTTTTGGACAATTCCTTTTGTAGTGTCTATATTCTTGGCATCCAAAGCATTGGATTTTGGACATATCTCTATTGTTTTTTCTTCATGGACCAAATTTGCCAAATTTTCCCTTTTTCTTGGCCATGGTTGCAAATGCTTCATCCTTTGATCCCACATCCTCTCTTGCTTTGAGTCTAGTTTCCTCAATCTTGCATAGAGACCATAATTCACTTAGTGGGGTAGCTTCCTTCTTGGCATATATGCTTGATGTGAAGTTGTCCCAATCCTCAGGTAGAGCATTGAGTACTACGTTTGTCATTTCTCTGTCAGAAGTGACTTCTCCTAGCTCTTGAAGTTGATCCCTCATCTCAAAGATCTTCATGAAATATGGAGCTATTCCTTCCTTTGATATCTTCATCTTATACAAATCATTTCGAAGAGATATCACTTCTCCAATTGTGCTTACCAAGAATAGCTCTATTAGCTTGTCATAGATTTATTTTGATGTTTCAAGTTTGGAGACATAAGGAATGAGAGTCTTTGATGGATTCTATTAGAATCCTTTGAGATATTGTCTAATCCTTATTATACTTGGCTAAGGCTTGAGTTTGTTCCTTAGCAGCGATAGCGATATTCCCTTTGATGTGTTCTAGAAGTTCATTCTCCTTGAGAAGTAAATCGGTCCTCTTCTTCCATGCAAGGAAGTTAGTGGTCCCAACCAATTTATTACTTTCCTTCCAAAAATACATTGATGTATAATCAAAAGGGGACATATACTTACTTGATAGAGTCTGAAATGTAGTGGACTTGCTTTCTTCTTGAAGACTTGATGGCTTGCCTTCCTTGGATCTTGATGTTCTTCAAGTTGCTTTCTTCAAATGGACTTGATTGATTGCTTGATGACTTGGCTTGTAGTGCTTTTCCTTTTGAAGATAGTGTGACTTGATGTAGGTCCCTCCTTGATTTTCTCTTCTTGTAGGTGCCTTTATACAAAAGGCTTCTCCTTTTTGCTTTGTAGTCTTCTCGTAGTCCTTTCTTGTCCTTGATGATATTGAGACTTCTTGGCTTGATGCTTCAACTTTTGTAGATGTCCTTCCTTGATGAGTGTGTTGAAAATTGTGCACCAAGAAACGCTAAAGTTAGAATGTGCTAAAAATAACATGTCTAAAAATAGCAGTTTGGCCAGTGAGGTCATTGGCCACATTGGGTGAAAGGTGAAACTTCTAAAAATATAAAGTTCTCAAAATAGCATTTCTGGGTCCCTTCCTATTTATAGCAGTCCCTAGTCTATCTATAGGAAGTAAAATTATTTTTGATCTTAATAGCAGTTGGAAATATTAATTAATTAATTTAGTTGAGTTAATGAGTTAAAGAAATTCGAATTTGAAGTCTTTGTGAGCATGCACATGAGTTGTCCCATTGATTGAGGAATTTATCCTTAATTTCCTCCACTGATTGAGGGAATAAGTATGAGTTCTATAATGAGAGAATCAGTTGACTTAGTTCTAACTAGTCAAATCTAGTTAGATTATTTTAACAAGTTGTTAAAATAATAAAATATAGTTTGTTAATGCTTGCATGCATGTGACAACTATTATTTTAGATAACTGAGAATTCACTCATGGATAACTGTTGCATGTCAATTCTATCAGAGACCCAGTTGAGATCAGATGTGGGACAGTGTACTATTAGATGTTTGGATATTTCTAGTAAGTATTCCTTGCACGGAGAAGGATCTATCATAAGAGATTGGAGGGCTTATGGCCTATATATTGAGGCCTAGGTAGTCCATGATTTTCATCTTCTGATTGAAGATCATCAGGATCTTCTAATTACAGAGAGAGCATGATAGTTATTGAGCTAATTCTTTTTGTATGTTGTTGAGGATCTACACTTGCTTGATAATACATGGTTGGGGTTTTACACTAGTGCTTTCCCCAGTGATATATCTTGTATTATGGTTGATTATTTCTCTTGATCAGTTATGCATGTTTCTACTTGATGTTGCTCATGAATTTGATTATGCTTCCGCTTAATGTTTTGTACAAGTAGAACAAGTATTATGCTTTAGGACATTGCATATATCGGTTTGTTCTACAGGTGAAATTTCTACATGGTATCAGAGCCCAGGTGATCAAGCAAGAACAGTATACTAGCAGGAGAAATTTGAAGTTTATTATTCGGGATATAGATCTCAAATTCTTATCACATCTATTTCATCGATGGCATTCTATGGTTTGAGGCTTGAGTATGCCCTTGATGGCAGCTCAAACTATATAGCTTGGAAGGATCTCATGGAGGCAGTTTTGGAAGATAATGGCCTTAAGGATTTCATTGACCAAGAAATTCCTAAGCCTACTGACAAGACTGAGCAGGTGGAATGGAGGAAGTGTGTGGCTAGAGCTAGAAGAATTCTCTTGGAGGCGGTGCGAGATCACATTGTCTCGAGCCTCCATGGGAAGGAGACTCTACATGCAATGTGGAAAACGTTGAAAGATTTATATCAGAATAGCAGTGATCAAAGGAAGCTGGCACTGAAGGACAAACTTCGAAAGATCAAGTGTGAAAGGGATGGGACGATCTCTATGTATCTGACCAAGCTCATCACATGCAGGGATGAGCTTGCAAGTGTAGGGGTCATGACATCGGATGAAGATATGGTGAGTCTAGCACTCCTTGGCCTTCCTAAGAGCTAGCATAGCTACCAGGACTCGATGAATGGAAGGGAAAAACTGCCAGATTGGGAATGACTATGGTCGGATTTGATGCAGAAGGAGATTAGACGAAGCACCAGAGACAGTTCTTCATCCATGCATGATGAGGAGAACTGTGCCTTAGCGAGTAAGGCTAAGAAGGGGAAGGAGAAGGTTTCTCTTTCCAAATCCAGTTCTTCCAATGATGGGAAGAAGGTTGAAAAATCGAAAGTGTGATGCTTTCGTTGTCATGAGGTGAGCCATTATGCTGCAAATTGTCCACGGAGGAAATCCAAGAAGGGATCCAGGGAAGGATTTGAAGGTGAGGCACTTGCTTCACAGTTTGAGTTGGATTTCACACTCTTCGCATGCATGGTTTCATCCATGGTGGGAAGTGGTTGGTTTCTTGACAGTGGAGCTTCTTTCCACATGACTGGCGACAAGAGTTTGTTCAGTACTTTGGAGGACAAAGATCTCCAGATACTCATAGCGATGGGTAATGATGAGAAGTATAGTGTCTCAAGTGTAGGCACGATTATTTTTCAGAGGGAGCATGGAACTCGCCTTACCTTGACCGATGTCAAGTATGTACCAGGACTGAAGAGAAACTTGGTGTCGATCGTGATGCTGGAAGATAGAGGGAATGATGTAGTCTTCAATGAGGGAAAGGTTTTCCTTAAACACATCATCACTAGACAGGTGAAGCGGATTGGTTCACGTGTCAAGAACCTGTATGCTCTTGAGGTTCAAGATGCATGCAAAGCCTTGAGCAGCAAGGCAACTGATGGAGACTTGGTGGTTGAGAGGGAGGGTATATTACCTCTCAACATGCAAAGCCAGAAGAAGTCTTAGACAATTGTGGAGGAGCCACGATTGGTGCAGCAGCTTCAGAAGGTTGTTGAGCAGCCACAACAGAGGAAGCTGAGTGGAGATAGGATAGAGACATCTACTCATGTAGAGACCTCCAGTAGGGGGAAACTTCGAGCCAAGTGGGCAGAGGGATCACATGCAGCCATACCTCCACGTAGGAGGTGGGGCAATATAAAGTGATCGTCCCAAAGAGGAGGGGCAGGATCCTTGAGGTATCCAACCTCTTGGATGAGACCTTGCTACAGGAGCCCCGATGTGGAGTAGCAGGAATTGACTGATTGGGTAGAGACAAATGCAGATGGAGCGGCAGAGAGAGCGACAGTGTAAGGAATCCCAAGACAGCGCATAGCTAGCAGGTTGCAGCAATGCAAGAAGCAAAAGTGTTTTGCACAGTGCTAGGTGGCATAGAGAGGTGTGCAATGGTGCGAGATGCATGGAGATGTTGCAGTAGCGCAGATGTCAAAGAGGGAGCACTTGTCAGCAGCGAGTAGAGCTTCAGCATCAGAGTATGTTCCTAGCCCAAGAGAGTGGTCAGTTGGAAGTGTTTTTGTTCCAAGCGTTGTTGGAGCAAGTGGACCGGGTATATGTGTTGCATGCAGAACATTCCAGAGTTACAACATCGGGTTCGAGAGAAAGCTTTTCTTGTTGAGAGGGAGTGTTGAAAAATGTGCAACAAGAAACGCTAAATTTAGAATGTGCTAAAAATAGACCTGCTAAAAATAGCAATTTGGCCAGTGAGGTCATTGGCCACTTTGAGTGAGAGGTGAAATTTCTAAAATTATAAAGTTCTAAAAATAGCATTTATAGGTCCCTTCCTATTTATAGCAGTTCCTAGTCTATCTATAGGAAGTAAAATTATTTTTGGTCTTAACAGCAGTTGGAAATATTAATTAATTAATTCAGTTGAGTTAATTAGTTAAGGAAATTCGAATTTGAAGTCTTTGTGAGCATGCACATGAGTTGTTCCACTGATTGAGGAATTTATCCTTAATTTCCTCCACTGATTGAGGGAATAAGTATGAGTTCTATAATGAGAGAATCAGTTGACTTAGTTCTAACTAGTCAAATCTAGTTAGATTATTTTAACAAGTTGTTAAAATAATAAAATATGTTTGGTTAATGCTTGCATGCATGTGACAACTATTATTTTAGATAACTGAGAATTCACTCATGGATAACTGTTGCATGTCAGTTCTGTCAGAGACCCAGTTGAGATCAGATGTGGGACAGTGCACTATTAGATGTTTGGATATTTCTAGTAAGTATTCCTTGCATGGAGAAGGATCTATCATAGGAGATTGGAGGACTTATGGCCAATATATTGAAGCCTAGGTAGTCCATAATTTTCATCTTCTGATTGAAGATCATCAGGATCTTCTGATTACAGAGAGAGCAGGATAGCTATTGAACTGATTCTTTTTGTATGTTGTTGAGGCTCTACACTTGATTGATAATACATGGTTGGGGTTTTATGCTAGTGCTTTCTCCAATGATATATCTTGTGTTATGGTTAATTATTTCTCTTGATCAGTTATGCATGTTTCTACTTGATGTTGCTCATGAATTCGATTATGCTTCCGTTTAATGTTATGTAGAAGTAGAACAAATATTATGCTTTAGGACATTGCATATATCGGTTTGTTCTACAGGAGAGATTTCTACAAAGTGTTCTTGAGATGCCCTTTTCTTGATGTGTCACCTAAGCTCTGATACCATGTTGAAGAATCAAGGGCAGTTATGTATAATAGGATTCTTCTAAACTTAATAACAATTGTGAAGCACTTTTATAATTTATCTTAGCTTGATCTCTTCTTATTATTAGTGTGTGTGTTTACTTCATCAAACTACTACCAAAACATAAGAAACAAGAACACAATATATTGGCTCTCTGCCAAGGCCAAAACCTCTCTCTCTTAGAGAAGAAAACCCTTTCGTAAATTTCTCTTATGAAGCTTCTTACTGACCAATGCAAACCCTAGACCCTTCACTAGAATATCCTCCAAGCACAAGTCAAGTCCTTCCTCCTTCCTGCAGTTTGTTCGCCGGCACTTCGTCCTCCTTCTATCGGCACTTCGTTCTTCAGGTACTTTGCTCTTCTTACAATTGTCGGTAGTCCTTGTTGTGCTTGCCCTAGAAGAGACACTTATCCTTGGTCTCTAGTGAAGCCCTTCACTAATAATGATTTCTTCCTTCTTATTGACCAAGCGAGCTCCTTCTTCAATGTGTAGGTACAGACTTGATATGATAGTTCTACAGCCCTAAATTCTCGCACGTGTGGGAGGTTTAGTAGTGTATTTGGTTCCTTTCTCCTTCGTATGAAAGAGTTTCTTCTTCGCTCTAGTGGGAGGCCTTGTAGGCCTAAGTTTCAAGCCCAAACCAAGATGAATATATGACTGTGATTTTGCTGCTGATATAACCGTAGACTGCCCTCCTTTTTCTCGCATGTGTGACTGTACTTTGCCCTAGAAACAGTGCCAAAACTTCGCTTTTCTTCCTTCTTTCTTCACTGCACTTGGAGACCCCTTAAACTTTGTACTTCTTCACTTTTCCTTGACTTCTCTTTCTCGCTGATTTTAGAGGTGAGTATTGGTCGTTATGAGGGAGTGAACAGCCTCTATATATAGAGAACTATTCCTCCTTTAGGTCGACTTGAAGCCGACTTGGTGTTTCTTCATCATTTTTGCTGCTAGGCGGATGTCGTTGCATGGAGAGGACTTGACTTTGCTTGGAGATATTTCCTTGGACTCTTATACAAGTTTATACATAGTGTAACATGCCCTTAAGGGTCTTCAATAAATACATTGACTCTTTGACTTCCTAGAAGCACTTAAATATGTGCTTGACTTACTTCAATGAGCAAGAAACCATTGATAAATATAACAAAAATAATATTTCTTTTCTTGAATAAATACAAATATCAAAAGTACATTTATGAAGACCTAACCTAGCTACACTTTCTTCAACAGTTAAGAGGGAGTGTTGAATTATGTAATTATGGTCGGTCTTCATAATATATACTTTTGGCCCTTGATGTATTTATATTTATTATTGTAAAGCATGTTCTTCATGCTAGAGTCAAAAGAAAAATTTTATTTTTTGAGTCATGGCCTTTCAAACTCTTGAAAGAAAAAAAATTGAAATTTTTGGCTCCAAGTTTGTCAAGTCGGCCTCCCTCCAAGTCAAGTCAGCCCACGCAGAGTCACACACAATTGACCTAGCTAGTCGCTATATAAAGGCAGTTCAATCTCCTCCTCAAGGCAGCAATTCGGATCTCTCTCAAGCAAGTGTTTTCTAGGCAAGCAAGCAAAGGACAAGAACGACAAGGAGGACGAAATACATCTCTTTCTCTCTCTCCCAAGCTTGCACGTGTAGAAGGACTCTCTCTCCGTTGTTTCACATATTTTCTAGGCGATTTCTATTGCAAGGGCCGAAACCTTTTGGGCAATTGTAGGAGTCGAAATTCTGGGTTTTTGGGCAGAACAAGGAGGCTTAAATTCGGCCTAGGGCAGATCAAAAGGCAGTGTTTCTGGATCAGATTGGAGGGCTTGACTTGGAGGGTTTGACCAGGTTTGAACATAGATTTGTTGAGGGTCAGTTTGGCCTAGTCGACGACTAGAAGGTCTAGGTGTGTCTCTTGTTGAACAGAAAAAATTCTCTATTGAAAAAGGTTGTTGGGCTTTAACCCTTAGTGGGTTTTCCCAGGGTGAATCTTGTGCTCTCTTTGTGCATTGTGATCTCTATTGTCCACTAGTTCTATATGGTTGAATTTCTGAAGTATAATTGCTTAATGATATACTGGAAAAATTAAAAGAAGATCAACATCATTAGAAGTAATTATCAGTTTTCAGAAATATTGTGCTTGTATCTATTGCACTTGAAAAATCAACATTTGGAGCCAACAGATTATTTCAACTCTTGCTTCTCTAAGGAAGATGTTATGATCACCACTATATATGCCCTTCTATTCTGTTTGTACAATTTTTAGTAAATATGTTTTCTAAATATGAAAGATATTTTGCAGCCAAAAACAAAGGTTACTTTTCACATGCCCAAATGACTATGATAAGAAAACAACACATAACTAATATCATATTATCCTATGTCCATAACCCACTATCCCAAGTAAATTACATGCTTTTAGTAGATTTACATTTAATAACCCACTATCCCAAGTAAATTATGTGATTTCAGTAGATTTACAAAAAACATCTCTCAACCTTTTCCATTGCCTCTACTTTGAAACAGTCAAATATAGCCTATGATCATAGCTCTGATTGCAACACCCAATTCCCCATTGATCTTTGATACTTACATTAATGTTGACTGATATACCAATTTCAATTAACTTATACGCAGCAACTAAATTATCAAGAAGAATAAATGCCCAATTTATCTCTTAATGTCCAAAACAAAAGAATGATCTTAAAAAAATGGAGCTAAATGAGAAGCTAATAACTACAATAGAACTGGTCACAAACATATTCCACATTTAATAATCGAGGAAAAATCTTATGATCACCTTTTTCATCAAACACGCTATAGATCTCATTTATATCCACGTCCACTAAAATCACTGCATCACGTACAGCTTCCAGCCACCATATTAGACTGTTACATAACCAATGAATAATGATGTAAGATAATACTTGAATTGATACTAAAAGATCCAAGAGTATGAAGGTCCATATCTCAAATCTTAGAAGTAAGAGAAAAATAGAATTTTCCCTTGTTGAGAAACAACACAAAGTAGAACCATATCTCATATATGTATTATGTACCTCTTTAGTGTGAGCAGTTTCTCTAAGTGGAAGAACCTAGGAGATTTAACATCGATATGAGCACTTGCATACATATTTAAGCCAATACATTAGAGAGAAGTAACCTATAATCTCTTCAAGGAACCAAAACAATGAATTTGGAAACTTAAAGCTCAAAAGCACATAAGGTTGCATTGATGATTGGTGATGGCAATATTTGAACATGTGCTTGAGGACATCATACAAATGCATACTAGTACCCCTCATTTCAGCAAGGGTATGTATGTATCCTTTCATTTTTGACAGCACCATTGTAAGCCCAAATAATGCAAGTCAAAATCCCTATAACCCATGTGGAGGCCCTATATTTTGGTATCCTAGGCATGTTATGGTCAGCCATGGCCAGTCCCTTCGGGCCCAGTCCCTAGTCTTTTTGTCCTATATAGGATGGGGGGCCTTGGATGGATTTTGTAGGGACTCATGGTTTAGCAGAGCCATTAATTTTGTACGAGTGATCACACAATGCATGGCCAGTCCAACCCATGTCTTTTGTGCATCTATGTCATTCCCACATGATTGTGTCCTTGACTCTATATGCATTCTTTGGTCATGATATATTAATCAAATTGTTCTCAACATGGTAGTCTCATAGTTTTTTAGCATGTTCATGCTTCTCGAGGAAGTACATGTTTCCTAATGCATGTGGTCCCAAAAGGGAAAAAAGTCAACTTAGTTTCAAAATGCTCAACAAAAAATATAGATGACATGCCACGTTGAAATTTTTCCAAAATATGCAATAGTCATCATGAAGATGGAAGTCAAAGGTGGTCCAACACTTGATTGGATTTCCAGGTGGCATAATAGGGGCGTATTTGACAGAATGAGATATCCAATACATCAAAAGTGGTATGTTACCCACCACCTGTGGGTAGTGTATATTGGAGAATAATTTTCTCCTATATGGTCCTCAATCGGCAAGCAGTAGTCCCTTGCAAAGACCAGGTGGCTCGATGAGCCATTTTCTCTGCCACCTGAACCAGCGATGTGGTCCCTCGACCACTCATCATGGATGTAGGTTTGAAGGTGGGCCTTCTGACCCTAAAGGTACGACTTTTCATTGATAGAGTTGAGTAATTTCCCTTAGTTGTCATGGGCACTTTGGGACATGGATTGGTGGGGGGATTCGGCGGAAAGAGTGGATTAGGCTTGTATTCTTGTCTCCATTGCTCAATTTCGTGGTTACCCTTGTATCCTAGTCCCGTGGGATCTCCTCTACTAACCGTTTGGCTTTTGGGTTGGTGCTACATGGGAAATCTTGATTTCGGTTACGTGGTCCCACTTCCTATACCACCTACATCACTCCCCTTCCGCCCATTTTAA
The DNA here is from genome assembly GCA_000404065.3 of Pinus taeda. Taxonomy (NCBI): domain Eukaryota; kingdom Viridiplantae; phylum Streptophyta; class Pinopsida; order Pinales; family Pinaceae; genus Pinus; species Pinus taeda. Next base: position 63,304 of record APFE030890276.1, on the reverse strand, counting down.
CCCCATTCATCTATTTTCCCATCTAGGTTCACATGTGTCCACTGGGTCCACATAGGTTAGCCTTACCCCCTAACCTTGTCCACACATTGGGTCGAGCCTAGAACGATGCCCCGAAGGTTGGTGCAGCTAAAAAGAAAAGCAAAAGCATAATTTGGCCACTCTCAACAGGAAATGTACCACAAAATGCAAAAGATGGTTAGGACATACAAATTTAGCACGTGGGCAAAAGCCAAACATGAGCTCTACCCCTTAACCATGGCCATCACCCTAGTTCCTATGGGCCCTAGATAAGCCCCCTCTATCATTAAGGAAACCATGATTGTCCCAACCCTTGGTGGGCAATAAACCGCCCTACCTTAAAGGCATATGAAGAAGGGTGGAAAAACAAAGGCCGAGGTAACTCATGTACCACGATTTGCTCCCTCCTACACCTATATACCCAAGTCTGGGTTTCCCTTGTTATAGCTACCCAATGTACCTTGACATGTGATCTGGATGTTTCCCCTAATCCCCACTCCACCCCATCATTATATCATTTGCCACCTACCTCTTGAAGGATGTACTATGGACATGTCATCCCCTTTAGAGGTTGAAACTGTTGAGAAATCCAAAGAGGTGGCAGTTAAATGATTTCTCTTATTATGACATTAACTTGTGATTTTTTCATTATTAGTATTAGAAATTTTAATTATCTTTCCTTATCATCAAGATTAATTCCAATCAACACATAGAAGAGAACACAAGATGTAGGCACACTGCTAGGGCAAAACCCCACTCTAGGGGAAAACCCAGTCAAAATTCTTACTTCAATAGATTCAAGATGAGACGACCAAGACCCTTACAACTTAGACTCGAGAGTACCTCCATCAAGTCACCCTCCTTTCACTGTGTTTGCATACCGAGGTTCATATCATTGTGTTAGCACTGAATACTTGCTATACCGAAACATCATTACTGTAGTACCACTAAGATATTCTTACTATGAAACCTTCTCACTGTGGTTTCAACGAGACTTCATCATTGTAGTGGGACCGAACTGTAGTAGTAACCAAACTGTGAGACTGTAAGTAGCATCGAGTCACTAAAATTGAGATTACTATGGAAGCATCTAACTGTGGTAACATAGCACCGAACTGTGCGAGGCACAGTACCGAATTGCGGTTACTATGGAAACACCGAAATCATCAAAGCTCTTCCCTGTAATGCCACTGAAACATTATCTCTGATATCACCGCAATCTTCTTGTGAAATTTGAGCTTCTGTTGCATCATCGAAAATATTCTCTCTAAATTCAAAATTGTTGTCTGAACTTATGATCTAAGCGAAGGCCTTAGGCTGGTATATATAGTAGTGTGTCCATAATAAATGAGCCGACATGACCTCATGAACAATTGTATCTTCATTTATGTTGAGGCTAACTTGAGTTCAATTAATTGTAGCCAAGTTGATGATGATCTTATTGAAGCCAATAGAAGGAAACTTGATGGAGGAGTTTTTGACCAAACAAACATATTGACTTTGACCCAAATAAATAATCCTAAAGCCTATAAAGGAGGCTTGACCTATGACAATTGACCCAAGCATGAAACCCATGCTTTAACAAGTCAATTCAATAATAATAAAAATTCTTTTTGCTTTTCTTTTGACAGATATTACATTTTGACTTCAAATACAATTATGAAGACCAAACCTAGATACATTCTTCGACACTCCCTCTTAACTAGGGAAGTATTCAAATTTACATATAACCAAAGAGGTACATGGAAGATCTCAAAGCACATCATCTATGTAGAAGTTTAGCCACTGCAATGCCTTGGACTAAATTCCTGACCAGGGAAATCTATCCATTGGTCTTTGAACAACTTAGGCATTGCAATGCCACGGTCTAGATTCCTAACTAGGGCAATCTATCTGGGTGGGACTAAGATGGACTCAAGCTTTCAGCCTCTCTAAGTACCATCAGGCTTGCTAACCATCAACCCAGGGATCCAGGTGTGTATCCAAAATCAGGGCTCTACAACCAACACCACCTTTCCAAATTTGGGACCTAGACATCAACACAAAGTGTCAGCCAGATGTCCTTTGAGGCAATACTTCACTCACAAAGTCTCAACACTCCTTGATTCGGCAAATCAAGGACAAAAAATCTCTCCTTATCAAACTAATCGATAACCAAACCTTCGAGAGATTTACTTGTACAAACACAACCCCAATCAATAATATACTTTTACATGTACATAATCAAATACAAACCTTCGGGGTCTTCCAAGCAACTGTGAAAATTTCAAAATAGAAATCCTACTGCAGTGATAACATTATTTCTTCTATTTATTAACTCAAAAATAAGTTATTCACAGTGTTCTTACAATGAATATCAAAATAAATTCTACTGCAGTCTTTGCAAATAAAATTCTGAAAGCAAATGCAATAACAACACAAGAATAACAACAATCACAGTTATTTTTGGACAATCGTCCCCAAAAAAACCCAATGTGGGAAAACCGGTGCAGCAAATGAGGGTTTCTTTATTATTCTTCAACAAACACATCTTGTACAATTTACAACCAACAGAACAGAAGTGAGAAAATTTACAGATGCTTCTTGATAAATCCCTGATCCAGGAGAAGTGCTCCTTAGCGCTCTGAATCCCTCTGCGTCTTCCTGCATCACTTTTCCTCACGCTGACCCAACGTCAACCTACCCTGCACTGGCTCTCCCTGCTCTACGTCTTCTTGCCTTGTACTCCCGACTGATGTTGATGCCCTCTCTCTCTCTCACCTGCAACTCTCCCTCTCTTGTTGAACTTCGGCCAGTGAGAAAATCGATCTTACTCGAGTAACTAAGTATCTACCTCTGGTGTGTCCTCCAAGTGCCCATCAAGCCTCCTCTTATAATCCTCTCGTTGATCAATCAACGGCCCAGATTAGATCCTAATGAATGGCTAGGATCATATTGACTGGATCTCTTCCTTCTTCTAGAAGTTTCACATATAGTTTAGATTAATACCCATTAATTATTTTAATTTCCGAAGTTTAGACTTAGGGTCCCATTAAAAATAATTAATTATTTTAATAAAACTGTCTCCGGGTGGAATTTCCCAAAAGGATTTCTAGATATTGGAGAATGCATGTGTTTAAGCCTACCAGAAATCAACACTACCTCTTAGCGAGGAATGTGCTCTAACAATGCAATCTACTGAAGCATCACTCTAACTTTATAACATCGTCCTCTGCACTATTGATGTCTAGCCTATTGTCCATCAACTATTGCGCAAATGTTGCATCTATACTGTTGTTGACCCTGCCACTGTCAACACTGCATCCATACGGCAACTCCCTCTGAATTTCTACATCTGTGTGTTGTTGGCACTGCCACTACCAACTGCCCCTACACTGTAAAATGTTGTTGCTACTGAAACGGATTCTCTACCATACCCATTTGTTCTCTGAACTAAATGAACTTAGCCATTCCGGGAGCCTTTGTGAGTATGTCTGCTACCTGATCTCCTGTGGGGACATACTGTAGTTGCACTGCCCGACGCTGAACACAGTCTCTAATAAAGTGACATCTAATATCTATGTGTTTCGATCGATCATGAAATACTAGATTCTCAGAGAGTTTGATACAACTCTGATTATCACAGTAAACCCTGGTCACTTCCATCCTTTTTCTGAACAAGCTCACAAGCAATTTTCTGATCCATATAGCTTCGCACGTAGCTGTGTTGGCTTCCATATATTCTGCTTCTGCTGAGCTCAGAGCTAACGATTTTTGCTTCCTGTTGCACCAAGATCTCATTCTTGATCCAACACTGAAGCAGTACCCTGAGGTACTTTTTTAGTCTACTAAACTACATGCCCAATCTGCATTTGTGAAATTATTCAATCTGACGTCCTCCCCTCGGGAGTATTTCAACCCACATCCGACTATTCTGCGCACATACATAAGAATGTGTCTAGCTACCGCCCAATGCACCCTTTTTGGTTCCATCATGAACTGACTAAGAGTGTTGACAACAAAGTAAATGTTGGGGTAGTGTTGACCAAATACATGAGCGACCCAATGAGTTGCCTGTGCAATGTGGGGTCTACTTCCTTGTCTCCTGATGCATCTATTTTCTTCCAGTTGGTGATCATGCGAGTAGCCATGGGTCGACAATCTTGCATTCTGAATCTCTTCTGAATTTTTGTAGCATATCTTCCTTGTTTAAGGAAGATCTCCCCATTCTTCTGCGAAACTTCCAATCCTAGAAAATAATGCATCAACCCCATGTCCTTCACATCGAATTCAGCTTCAAGATTCTTCTTGTAACCCTGTATGAGCCTAGATGACCCAGTTAGGAACAAGTCATCTACATATAATACTAGAATAGGAGGCTCATTCTCTACCATCAAATAATAGAGATTGGGATCAACATCACTCTTGACAAATCCCAAATGCTCCAACTAACTACCAATCCAACCATACCATGCCATGTGTGCCTTCTTGAGCCCATACAAAGCTTTCTTTAATCTGCAAGCATGAGTTCTCTTCTCATTAGTTTCAAAGCCTTCGAGTTGTTCCATATATACCTCCTCTTCTATCACCCCGTTCAAGAATGTTGTCTTGACATCCATCTGGTGAATCTCCCATCCCATTTGAGTTGTTAGGGATATAGCGGATCTGATAGAGGTGTATCGAGCAACTGGAGCATGGTCTCTTCATAGCCTATTCCTTCTTTCTGAGCATACCCCTTTGCCACAAACCCAGCCTTGTAATTCTCTATACTGCCATTTGCATTATACTTGATCTTGTAGATCCATCATGATCCTACAACAGATCTATCTTATGGTCTAGGTACTACATCCAGACATCATTTGTCATGATAGAGTTGTATTCTTCTACCATGGCATCCACCCATACTTGGTGCTAAACAACTTCCTGAAAGCGAGAGGGTTCTTCAACCTGAGCTACCAATGCCCGGTATCTATCAAGTTGTCTACGATGCCTTTTCTCGGTTCTAGGAGCTCTAACAAACTCCTCTGCGTACCTCAATGTTTGTCGTACTTCTCTATTGGTTCTACCACTGGTGGTGGGAGGCTCAACCAAGTCTTCCTCCTGATCCTGTTGTTCCATCTGCTCAGAACTATTTGGATTTCCTCCTTCTGAGGAAATACTAGTACTGGTCACTATATTCGATCCAGGTGTCTGTCCTCCTGCTTGTCCTCCTTGCTGCCCCTGCTACTCCTGGACTAGTGGAACATCTCTTGACTAATCTTCTGTAGGCATCTCACGAGATTTCCTGAAAGATCTATCCTCCATGAACTTTCCATCCCGTCTCACTACAATCTTCCTGCTGCTAGGAATGTAGATTCTGTATGCCTTTGAGGTCTCGTTGTATCCTACGAGATACCCCTTTTCTGCAGTCTGATCCAGTTTACTGCGCTTCTCGTCTGGAATGTTACAATAAGCCACGCTTCTGAATATCCTGAGATGACTGACTTCCGGCTTCTTCCCTGTGAAGACCCCTTCGGGCATTTTTTTCCCCAATTCTCTATGATGAGTTCTACTCTGGATATACATTGTTGTGTTGCAAGCCTCTGCCCATAAATACTTAGGTAGATCTTGATCATACAACATAGCTTTGGCTGCCCCAACAATAGTTCTATTTTTACGCTCTGCTACTCCATTCTACTCTGAATTATATGAAGTTGTCCACTCTCTTTTGATGCCCTCCTTTGCGTAGAAATATGTGAAGTCTTTGTCTATATATTCTCCAACATTATCTGAACGCAATACCTTTATCTTTTTTCCCTGTCATATTTTTAACAAGAGCTTTAAACTCTCGGAAACGATCAAAGACCTCATCCTTGGCCTTTAAGAAATAGATCTAGGTTTTCCTGGAGTGATCATCAATAAAGGTGACAAAGTATTCTCCACCACTAAGAGCTCTTGTGGACATAGGACCACATATATCTGAGTGTATCAATCCTAATACACATTATGTTCTATTGTTACTACTAGAAAAAGTTGCTTTAGTGTACTTCCCTAGTACACACCCTCTGCATAAGTCATCATGTTCACTACTAAGGACTGGTACTCCTGTAACAGTTTCTCTAAGCATCCTCAGTGCTCCATGGTGTAAATGTCAAATTCGCTTGTGCCATAATTCATTTCATTCCTTTTCACCATCATAGTTGTTGCCAGTCAGTGCCATTAGAGACTCAAGCTGCAACCTATACAATTTTTTGCTTCGAGTTCCAATTTGTCTTTTCTTCTTCTAGCTTGGATGCTTGACGTAAACTTTCTTTCCAATGAAGTACACATCATATCCCTTGTCCTGTAACTAGGACACTGAAATTATATTCATTCCTAATCCCGGCACCTGTAGAAGATTGGTGGCTCGGATGTTGGTTCCTGCTTCTGCCTGAAATGCTATGGTGCCCCTCCCTACTGGACTACACTTTGTCTGATTTCCCATTGTAATACAGAAATCCATTTGTTCTTCTTTATAGCTCGAGAAATATTCTCATACTCTAGTCATATGAGATGAAGCCCTGCTATCAATATACCAAACATCCACTGACGCTGAACTTGCTACGCATGCAAATTCTTCTTCTAGTCTAGAAGCCAATTCTGAGTTACTTTGAGTGTCCATCTTTGTGTTGTTTTCTGACGTTATCCTACCCCAGCAACTGCTATAGAATAAATTGTGTCCTTTCCTGAGAACTACACAATTCTCTTGGGTTTCGATTTTCTACCTTTGCAGTAATTCCAAACTCCCTCCTTTTCCTCAATGAGGGCTCTTCAGTCTGCACTCCTGCTTAACCTTGCTCTGATACCATGTGAAAATTTCAAAATAAAAATCCTACTACAATGATAATATTATTTCTTCTACTTATTAACTCGGAAATAAGTTATTCACAGTGTTCTTACGGTGAATATCAAAGTAAATTCTACTGCAGTCTTCACAAATAAAATTATGAAAGCGAATGCAATAACAACACAAGAATAACCACAATGACACAGTTATTTTTGGATAATCGTCCTCGGAAAAACCCAATGTGGGAAAATCGATACAGCAAATGAGAGTTTCTTTATTATTCTTCAGCAAAAAACTCTTTTACAATATACAACCAACAGAACAGAAATGAGAAAATTTAGAGACGCTTCCTGACACATCTATGATCCAAGAGAAGTGCTCCTTAGCCCTTTGAATCCCTTTGCGTCTTCCTACGTCACTTTTCCTCAAGTTGACCCAACATCACACTGCTCACACAGTCCCAGTGTCAACCTGCCTTGTGTTGCCTCTTTCTGCGTCACACTTCTGCGATGGCTCTCCCTGCTCTGCGTCTTCTTGCCTTGTACTCTTGACTGAGGTTGATGCCCTCTCTCTCTCTCACACCTGCAACTCTCCCTTTCATTCGATTTTCTCTTGCCAAACTTCGACCAATGAGAAAATCGATCTTACTCCGGTAATTGAGTATTTGCCTCTAGTGTGTCCTCCAATTACCCATTAAGCCTCCTCTTATAATCCTCTCTTTGATCAATCAACGCCTAGATTAAATCCTAATTAATGGCTAGGATCATATTGACTTGATCTTTGCCTTCTTCTAGAAGTTTCACCCACAGTTTAGATTAATACCCATTAATTATTTTAATTTCCTAAGTTTAGACTTAGGGTCCCATTAAAAATAATTAATTATTTTAATAGAACTGTCTATGAGTGGAATTTCCCAAAACGATTTCTGGGTATTGGAGAATGCATGTGTCTAAGCCTCCCTACAAATTTTGAGACTTAGAGCACATCCAATGCTAGTAGAAATCAACAACAACTTGATGTTGCTTCTCAACTTTTCATAGTAGGACTATCAACCGAAGATTCATCAATCATAAACTTTCCTTTCCTACTTCATATGCAGCAACATATTCTTCAATCAGGTCTTGCTTTCCTTCTTTCAGCAGCACCTCAAAATGCATTCACCAATTTCTTTCTCTCACTCATGGCCTTCACTAAAACTTAACGTTGTTAGTCCTAGTCTAGTGCATGACACATGAAGTAGAGAACCATATATGTCACTCCCTCTTAATTGGAGAGGATCTAATCATTCATGTACAAAGAATATTCTTAACCATCCTCTTATCCTAGGGAGATTTCATCCAAGCTCCCTCTTAACTTTAAGGAGTTCTACTTCCTCTTTACGACATCAAAGAATCAAGTGATGAATCACCCAAAACAAGAATCTTCATGATTCAAGAAAGCTAGACATAACGATGTTTGTAACACAAATTTCAAAATAAGATGAAGAGAATTTTACAAGATGTATGGTCTAAGACATACCTGGGGATGTTTCTTGACAAACCTTGGGGGAATTCCTTGAAGTATAAGCCATCGTCTTCTATACCTGCAATACACACTTTCAAGCAAAACACATGATACCATGAACATGATTTAATTTCTTAAGTTAGATCTCCTACATAACCATGGAGGATGGTATCCTATAAAAGTTATTCCTTCTTTCAATCAAGGACTTCTACTTGACATCCTATATTACTTGTAATCCCCCTACAAGATAAGAATGCATGTTGCAATCTTTATCCTAGACTAGCCGTAAACAAGGATCATTGAAAAGTTAAAAGATTATGTTATACGTACCTTGTGATTACATGCCTCTAATAACTTATTAGACTTTCATGTGCATTTTGACAATACTTACCTAAACTTCCTTAACGCTTGAATTAGAACAGGGTTCGAATTCTTCAATTATGTGGAGATGACCTTGTTCTTGGTCCTGTAGTAGCCCTTATCATATTTCTTGTAGACATAGATCTCCACGAGTGACAAAATCCAGTTCCATTCCTTTGACAAGATGTGGATCGAATGTACTTCTTTATTGAACTCATAGACATGTCTTGACCTTATCTTCAACACTTAGTGCTTCAACATATTCTTGAGCCTGAATTCGGAAATCTATATGGCTGAGACTATGATAGGTACCATTGTAGTGATACTTATTCATTGTGATGGGCACCGAAACTATGATAGGCATCATTGTAACAACATTGAACTTGTAGTACTGAAGTTAGTTTACTGACGATAGCACCAAAGTTATCTCTGTGATTTTTCTTCACGAGATCATATCACTTCAATGGCACCAAGTTTGAGTTCTTTGTCATTGTGGAGGCATCAAAACCTTTTCTTTCTGTGGTTGCCCCGAATTGAAGAGATCATCAACCAATCTGAACACCTTCACTGTAACAATACTGAAATGTATTCATAGCACTAAGACTTTATCCACTGTGATAGAACCGAGTCTCATACACTGTATCTTATATTACTGAAATTGTGTTGAATATGGTTACTCTTTTGCTGAACTGGTCGAATTGTCTCACTATGCCTTTCAGGATGCTTTTGAATTCCTTCTGACTTGATCTTTAATAGAAATATGCTCAACAAATGCACCCAATTGATCTTTAATACAAATGCACCCAACTGATCTTTAATACAAATGCACCCAACTAATCTTCAAACTGCCTTTTGACCATAGCTCTAGAACCATGTTGAGAAATCCAAAGAGGTGGCAGTTAAATGATTTATCTTATTATGACATCAACTTGTGATGTTTTCATTATTAGTATTAGATCTTTTAATTATCTTTCCTTATCATCAAGATTAATGCCAAGCAACAAATAGAAGAGAACACAAGACCAAATTGTACTTTACCCATGTTCTTCTTCTTCTTCTTTTGAGGACCAAATTTTCCAAACTTTCCTTTTCTTCTTGACAAAGTAGCATATGCTTGATTCTGCTCATTTGTTCCTACATCCTACTTTGCCTTTAGTCTAGTTTCTTCAATCTTACACAATGACCATAGATCTTGAAAAGGAGTGGCTTCTTTCTTCCCATAGATGCTAGAAGTGAAATTTCCCCACTCCTCTGATAGTGCATTCAGTACTACAGTGGTCATTTCTTTGTCAGACATGATTTCACCCAGATCTTGGAGTTGATCTCTTATTTCATAAATTCTCATAAAATATGAGGCTATACCATCTTCCCTTGAGATATTCAATTTGTAGAGTTCTTGCCCTAGAGAGATTACTTCTCCAGCAATACTTATGGAGAATAACTCTACCAATTTATCATATATAGCTTTTGCATTGTCTAATTTTGATACATATGGGATGAGAGAGTCTTTGATAGATTCTATAAGAATCCTTTGGGCTCTCACCTCTCCCTTCATGAATCTAGCATGTGCTTGAGTATATTCTTTGGGAGGTTGAGTTATTAACCCTTTGATGTGGTCCATGACTTCATTCTCCATGAAATTTAGGTATGTTCTTTTCTTCCATGTGTTGAAGTTTCTAAGTTTACTTAGTTAGAAACCCTCCATGCACTTTATCTGATTTATTCCTACCTACTTGTTATTTTCCTTAACAAGTTATTTCCAATGTAAATACTGAAAATAAACACTAGTGCATGCTCAACATATTAGAGATCAGCAACTAAAAAGAAATAGAAACAAACACACCAAATGACACCATTATTTTTGGACTAATGTCCCCGGAAAAACCCAATGTGGGAGAACTGGTGCAACTATCTGAGGGTTTTCTTATTAAACAATATCAAAGTACAATCTGGGTGCTGAAACTGGCCTACCCAACAGAGAATTTCCTTAGCAGTAATATTTCTCTGTTTCTAACAAATCTACTGGCTGAAACCCCGGATAATCCTTCCGGCAGCGACTCAGCACCAATCTGCCCCAGAAACTCCAACGTCTGCCCAATTTGGACACCGTCAGCCTCTCCTAGCCCAGCGCTGGCCCTGCATCAGCCTTTCTTGGCCTGCGTCAGCCCCATGAGACCCTGCATCAGCTACGCTGGCCTCTCTAGTGCTTTGCGCAGCACTTAGCTACCTCTGCGTGGCCCTGCGTGAGCACTAGCTGCTCCTGTGTCACTATCTCTGGCTACTCTGTTGCTCTCCCGGCACTATCTCTGCCTCTCTATCTCTCTGTACTCAATGCCCCTCAGCTGCTCTCCGATCACTGATTCTATCTCTCTTAGCAATCCCCGCTCTAGAGAATAGAATGACTGATCACTCTGGTGTATTCTCCAAGTGACTCTCAAGCCTCCTCTTATACTTTTCCTGTTGACATCTCAATGGTCGAGATTAAGTACCTAATCAACGACTAAGATTAGATCTGGCTTGATCCATGTCTTTTGGACCATTCTAACACAGATTCATATTAATACACATTAATATTTTATTTTCCCTAAGTTTAGACTTAGGGACTCCATTAAAAATATTAATTATTTTAATATCTCCTGATCAGTTTAGAATATGCCCAAACCCTTTCTGGGTATTGGAGATCTCATGTGCCCCATCCTCTCCACCAAATTTCGTGGCTAGAGCACATCCGATGCTACCCCAAATCAACACTCCCTCTTAGCGAGGACTATGCTCTAGCAATACTCCTCACTGAGTATTACTCTGATCATCCGACATCGGTACCTGTGCTAATGCTAGGCCTTCTTGCCCAACATCCTCCGCACTACTGCATCCTGTACTGTTGCCCATGGTTCTGCCATTGCCACTGCTACATCTGTACGACAGCTCCCTTTGCATCTGTGCTGCCGCTGGTCCTTTCTCCCAGCACTACACCTCCTCTCATCATGTTGCATCGTGCTGCCCACTACTACACTACAACTCAGTTACTGAGAAGAAAGTAACTGATCTCCCAACCTGACCTCCCCATTGGACTAGAGACACCCATTGATGCTGAAGCTCCCTCTACCGCTGACAAGTGCTCCCTCTCTGACCTCTGCGCTACTGCAACAACTCCCTGCATCTCTCACCGTTGCACACCTCTCTGTTCCATCTTGCACTAGTACAACACTCCAGTACCTCTCGCACTGCTGCAGCCTGCTAGCCTCGTGCTGTCTCGGGACTCCTGCACTGTAGCTCTCTCTGTTGCTCCATCTGCATCTGTCTCTACCGACATCAGCCAGTCTTGCTACTCCTCTTCGGGGCTCCCATAGCAAGGTTTAATCCAAGAGGCTAGGTACCTCGAGGATCCTGCCCCTTATCGCCTGTAATCTGCCTAACTACATCTCGACGTTTCCCCACTTCCGCTCAAGTGGTGCGTGTTTACTCATGGCACAGTCATCACCTGTCAAACTTCCTTCTTTGCTCGTGCGGGCGTTGCCTTAGTCTCGGAAGACTCTCCCTTACTCTTCTTCCTTGGACACTGGATCGCATAATGACCCAACCCCCCACAGTGGAAGCACTTGATCTTGGAGAGATCTTTCTTCTTCAGCTTTCCTGCTTTCCCTCAAATGCTAGGGCCACATCTTCCTCCTCCTGCTTGACTTTGATCCCCTTGCTGTTGCTACCTATCTTCGACTATCGTCTGATCTCTCCCTGGCGAAGAGTTGCCCATGTCTCGTCCCAAGGTGGAAGTGTCCCTAAAGCATAAAAACTGATAGCTTGAAGACTTGAATGTAAAAATACACAAGAGGAATTTAATAATAATTTATTAATATATATAAAATGTATATGCGATGACTGTTTACAATGAGGACCCGCATTTATATACCTAAGCAAGTGTCCTTTCATGAATGGGCATGTCTTTTAGACATGCCTTTTCACTTAACTAATGACTTCTTAATATAATCACTGACTGATTACTTAGTATTTATATTATTTATATTTATTTATTTTGTTATGAATTATATTCATAACATAGCCCCTTCCTTCAGAAGCTCTGTCCTCAAAGCTATATTGCTAGCAATTGTCTTTGCAGTTGTCGTCTCGGCATATGGAAGGCGGAAAGTTGGCTCAGCGTCTATAATTCGCTAAGAACTCTATTTTGAGTCCAAGGTTGTCTTCTTTTTTCCCCTTTTCCCCTTTTATTTTCAATCATAATGTTTTTTAACACTTTTTTTTTAATAATTCTAACAACTATTTATTTTTTTATTTTATTTTATTTTAATAACTTTATTAAATTTTTTTCTTTTAATAATCTATTTTTTTAAATAATAATAATAATATTATTATTATTATTATTAAATAATAATTAAATTAATTTAATATATAATAATTAAATTGATTTAATTATATAATTAATTTATAACAAAGTGATTATAGCGTTGCATTGAATCGAATCATCATTTGACTGGCTTTGAAAAACTTGTGAAGGCCCGCTTAAACAACGCGTGACAATGTCGACAAGATTCAATGGCGTTGAGCAATGACGACGTATGGTGTATGACCGACTATGTTCTGGCAGGCCGACGAGCTTGGTGGAGGGGTCGACAGTGGGAACAATGGTCGTGTCATTTTGATCGACAGAGATATCCCTGCATATAACATGACGGAAACACCAAAAACTTGTTTCTCGATTCAACCAAAATGCATCATAGCTTTTTGCATTCGGTGCCCTATCGTGTTCTATTTCTTCAGAGATGATTTCGTTCGTCGAACTTGATTGTCGAGACAACATAGTTATATGCACTCGATGCCCTGTTGTGTGACAATATAATGAAATGTGGACAAAATCTGCAGAATAGATCAGAGGCTTGTTGCTCTCAAACGTTTTGGAAATGGTGGCATTAGACACAAGGGCCATCGAAATATGCAATGTTTGGATATTCGGACCAAGGTGTGGGCTGTTAAGTTTGTATCGAAAGCCGAGGCAGGTAAGAGTAGTATCCCGAAGTCGAGCAACTTCAATTGATGATATTTTCGAGTGGATATAAACGACCCGTTCACCCACGCAACGTTTATATATACAAGTTTTTAGGGTTATAAGATTTCGGGCAACCATCAAATGGATTGTTGGTCGTGGAGCCGTCATTTGACAGGGGCTTCGAAGAACAATAAGAACTATACTCTTGGTCGCCATAACTAAGCATCGATGAGAAAGATGTTTTCTCAGATTTAAATGCCACCAACCCTTTGTGTACCATATCGACAAGTTCCTTTTGGTGTTGTAATATTTTCTATATTATCTTAAATCCATCATCTCCAATCATATAAAGTATCTCCCCAGCTATCTCATCACCGTGCACTCCTGAAGACGTTCTCGCAACCTTTGTGCCATGAGAGTGACAGTGTCTGCCAAGGGAATAAGGCTATATCTGCAAGAGCCAAATCATGGGAACTTATAGCAGTCTGAAATGTTCTACCTAGCTTAGCTTTATAACACTTTGAATCCTCACCAGTTTTACCCTGTCTACCAAGATCCGAGTCCTTCAATGTAGTCAGATTAACCATTTTTTGTGACCCAAACCATCCGAGAATTTTGGTGCGTTGTTACATTCACCAGATGAGCAACTATTGCTAGACTAACCTTTCTCACCGCTACCAACTCTGGCATTGATCCTACAACCAAGCTCATCACCACTCTCCATCTCTGCACAAACTGAGTTTGTTGCCGAGGAATCCTCAGTCTTACCAAGGCAAGTCCCAGAATGGGTTCTAAGGGTGTCTTGGTTAAGAGATATAGATGTTGCTTGAAACTCCAGGTCCATCCCAGATTCAAACTCAATCTCTCTGGTTGTATCATTACCCTCTGATCTAGCAAGCTCCTCTTCTTCCAACAAAGTAACTAGATCATCCTCTTCTTCACCTATGACAACTGCGTTAATGTACTCCCTATCATCCATTTCATCTTCATCTGGATCATTACCTTGATCTATATAATTTTTATCGACATCTTTTCATCGGGATCATTATCCTGATTTATGTCATTCTCATCCACATCAAGATCAACTCCATCTGGATTTTCAACATTATAATCTTCTCCACATGATTTTTCTGATCGCTGAATTACTTCTTGAATTTCACTAAAATGTTCAACGCATTCTAGATGTGAACGTAAGGAACATTGTGCGACGAACAACGTTCAAAGACTCGCATGATTATATCGTGTGCCATGGCTTTAATACCACTAAAGCATAAAAACTGATAGCTTGAAGACTTGAATGTAAAAATACACGAGGTATTTAATAATAATAATTTATTAATATATATAAAATGTATATGTGATGAATGTTTACAATGAGGACCTGCATTTATAGACCTAAGCAGGTGCCCTTTCGTGAATGGGCATGTCTTTTAGACATGCCTTTTCACTTAACTAATGACTTCCTAATATAATCACTGACTGATTACTTAGTATTTATATTATTTATATTATTTATATTTATTTATTTTGTTATGAATTATATTCATAACAGTCCCTCTGCCCAGTATACTCTGGACAAATACTTCCCAGTCTTTTAAGACAGCATTCACGATTGTCCTCACCATTAGCTCTTGATCCAGTGTTGCTCCTATAGCAGTCAACTGGTCTCGGATCTCATTCAGTCCTCCGAGGAAGGTGTTAATCGATCGTCCCTTCTTCATCTGATACGACCTCCTCTGATTTTCAAGCAGCATTCTTCTCTGCACAAAAGTATGCTGGTATAGCTTCTTGAGAGCCTCCCACATCTGAAATGTCATTTCCTTCTCGGCTATATGTGGTACCACATGATCCTTGACCCCGTCAAGGATAAAACACTTGGCCCTCGCCATCGCCTCCTCGTATCTGTCATTATCACTGGGGTCGACTAGGACAACTATTACCTTCAAGGCGAAGTTCTTGACATGATTCCTGTCAAGCACAGATAAGATTTTGGCCTTCCAAACTGCGAAGTTCGATGCTCCATCCAGTCTATCCAGATCTCTTACCCCATGTAGTGCCAGGATGCTCCTCTACTACCCTCCTGGAAGTTCTCTATTCGACTCCTCTAAGTCTCTACTTCCCGTTTGGAAGTTCTCTTCTGGACTCCCTCTGAGTCCTGATTTCCCTCCTAGAAATCCTTCGTCGCTTGTTGAGATGCCCTCTACTCTGATTGATTTGTGCAACTGCACTGTTGATCCGAGTTCCTCAGCTAGAAACCCTCGGTAACAACTCCTATGGCCCTACTCTGTCAGGTACTGTTTTGACTACAGTACCTCACCAGCTCCACTCTACAATATTCCTGCAGCCTTATAGACCCCAGCAACTACCTCTTTGTGAACTGCGTCAGCCCCTCTCTACCTCACACTGGCCCTACGTCACCCCAGATGGCTCTGCGTCAGCCCTGGGATGCCCTGCATCAGCCCTCTGACCCTTTGCGTCAGCAACGTTGGCCTCTTTGAGGCTCTGCGCAGCTCCCGACTTCCTCTGTGTGGCCCTGGCTAGCTCTGCATCACACTCCTTGGCTTCTGCGTTGCTAGAAACAACTTTTGTCACCTCGGGAGAGTTGTTTTCTGCTGCTATTGCTCTGCTCGACTGATGTCTTTTAGTCCTCCTGTGATCTGCAATCATGCTCTGATACCATGTTGAAGTTTCTAAGTTTACTTAGAAACCCTCCATGCACTTTATCTGATTTATTCCTACCTACTTGTTATTTTCCTTAACAAGTTATTTACAATGTAAATACTAAAAATAAACACTAGTGCATGCTCAACATATTACAAATCAAAAACTAAAAAGAAACAGAAACAAACACACCATATGACACCATTATTTTTGGACTAATGTCCCCGAAAAAACCCAATGTGGGAAAATCGTTGCAGCTATCTAAGGGTTTACTTATTAAGCAATATCAGAGTACAATCTGGGTGCCGACACTGGTCTACCCAACAGAGAATTTTCTTAGCAGTAATACCTCTCTGTTTCTGACAAATCTACTAGCTGAAACCCCGAATAATCCTTGCGGCAGCTACTCAGCACCAATCTTCCCCAGAAATCCCAGCGTCTGCCCAATCTGGACCGCATCAACCTTTCCTAGCCCAGCGCTGGCCCTACGTTAGCCTTTCTTGGCCTGCGTTAGCCTTTCTTGACCTGCGTCAGCCCCAGGAGGCCCTACATCAGCTCTTTGAGCCTCTGCGTCAGCTGTGCTAGCCTCTCTGCTGCTCTACGCGGCACTTAGCTGCCTCTGCGTGGCCCTGCGTGAGCACTGGCTGCTTCTGCGTCACTATCTCGCGTTGCTCTGCTACTCTCCCAGCACTATCTCTGCCTCTCTGTCTCTCTGTACTCAATGCCCCTCAGCTACTCTCTGATCACTGATTCTATCTCTCTTAGCATACCCTGCTCTAAAGAATAGAATAACTGATCACTCTGGTGTATTCTCCAAGTGACCCTCAAGCCTCCTCTTATACTTTTCCTGTTGACATCTCAATGGCCGAGATTAAGTCCCTAATCAACAGCTAAGATTAGATCTGGCTTGATCCATGTCTTTTGGACCATTCTAACATAGATTCATATAAATAAACATTAATATTTTATTTTCCCTAAGTTTAGACTTAGGGACTCCATTAAAAATATTAATTATTTTAATATCTCCTGATCTATTTAGAATTTGCCCAAACCCTTTCTGGGTATTGGAGATCTCATATACCCCATCCTCTCCACCAAATTTCGTGGCTAGAGCACATCCGATGCTACCCCAAATCAACACCATGCTAGGAAGTTTGCAGCCCCAACTAGTTTGTTGCTTTCCTTGAAAAGACATTTTGATAGTATCAAATGAAGTCATAAACTTACTTGAGTATTTGCTACTTGCTTCCTCCTTAATCTTGATGTTGATAGAAGATTACTCCTTGAAAGATTGAGAGAGGCTTTGCTTCACGATCCTTCTTGAATGTTCTAGCCTTCTTTATATGACGATCTTGGAAATGTTTTTAGGGTTTTGGTCTTTCTTGTTGCTTCCCTCCTGAATATGATTTCAAGACTTCTTGCTAGAGTAGATTTCTTCGATCTCAGGTTTCGGTACGATGAAGATCTTGATCTCTTGCTTGGTGTCCTTCGACTTGCTTTGCTCCTTCTTTGAAACTTGATTCTTGTGTGTCTTCTTGATTAGATGCCCCTTCTTGACTTTAGCACCTAAGCTCTGATACCATGTTCAGCAATCTAGGGCATCATTAGTTAGGAGATTTCTCTTCTTGATAATTGCTTGTGATATACTTTTACTTCTTGGATTATGATCCTCTCTTTGATATATTATTATTGTGTTTTTTCATCAAGACAATTACCAAATAAACAATAGCAGACAAGTGACACAATATGTAAGCTTGTCAGCCAAGGCCAAAACCTCTCACTCTTTGAGAGGAAAACCCAATCAAAAATTATTCTTATAGATCTTCAATCGACGAATACCAAGACCATGACAAAGATCCTTGACTCAAGTGTCCTCCCAAAACCCTTGTCACTAGCCTCCTTGATGCTCTGCCTCTCCTCTTTCTCGGCTTCCTTCTAGAGTCTCGAACTGCTCTTCTCGGCTCCCTAGAGAATCTCGGTCTCTTCTATTCAACACTACACTTCTCAGCTTTCCTAGAGAAACTCAGTCTCTTAGGTTAACCCTATATCAGAAACCCTAGAACAATCCTCGCTTCCTTGATTAGTCTCTTCAAGAGAGAGAGACCTATAGCACTTCTCCTCGACTTCTTCTTGCGAGATCCTATACCCAAGCAAGGTCACCTCAATGCAGCAGCAAGTTCTTCGATCTTCTCTTTATGCCCTCGGACTTGATTCCTTCGCACGTGGGAGAGTATACAAGCCCAAATCAGAATCCCAGAAGAATCCCTTCCTTTGTTCTTCGCTTCTCTTGTCTAGTCCTTTCTTCGTACTTATGCTTGTAGGCTCTTATTCACTTAATTGCTTGTCCCCAAGTGAGGATGAGTGTGGCTATATATACACATTGCCTCATGTTCATTAAGCCGACATGATCATAAGGAGGAGAGCCGACATCATCTTCTACGTTTCTTCAATCATTGTAGGCCAACTTAGAGAGGGCTAGTGACAAGGTCTTGGAGGATTACTTTACATAGACAAGTGTGACTCTTTACAATGTGTAACATGGCAATGACTCTTTTACTCTTTTATGACTAGATGACAAAATTCCTAAAGGCTCTCAATGGGAGCCTTGACTCAAAAATAAAATCTCTTGCTCATGAAACCCATGATGCAAGGATTACAATATTTTATTTTCCTTCTTTACATCTCTTTACATAAAAAAATACAATTACATGTCATTATGAAGACCGAACCTAGTTACACTTTTCAACAGATAGGGTTATGACGCTCTTTGCTTTGTCTATTGAAGGACAAGCAAAGAAGGTACCTTAGGCTTCCCCCGAGACGCATAGATGACTCAGACCGATTTGAAGATATGTTCACGAAAAGGTGGTCATGTAATGCACAAGGAACCTTTAACATTGACAAGTTTTACCAAACAACTAGTGGCAGGGAAGAAATCCATGAATTTATCCAAAAATTTGATAAAATAGTCAAGGATATCCCTCATCATTTGAGGCCTCCCAATGCTAATATTCTGGATAGATTCATCAAAGGTGTGGGTGGCCACCTAACCTATGCATTAACGGATAAGAAACCTTCCACATTGGTTGAGGCAAAAGAGATAGCAATGGAAGTTGAAGAAAACTTAAGAATCTCTAGAATGGATATCAATGAGCATCTGAAAGCCAAAGGTAAGGCAAAGAAAGAAAAATCAAAGATCAACCTGAAGAAACCCTCTTAGTGATCCTCAAAAGAATGGAGAAAATGAATGAAGAAATGCATGCACGAGATAGGCTCTACATGAAGAAACTCATTGCCTTGGAGAAGGCCCAAAAATCAAATTAATCCCAAAAGGAAAGCATTTCCGTAGAAAGCAAAATGATGAAGACAAACCTAGCTCATCCCAAGTCCCCAAAACCTTGGCTCTGACAAACGTTGTGGAGAAAGATTCATATTCTGAAGATGAACAAAATGACGAGGATGAACATGAGGATGAACATGAATATGAAGGCAGCGATAACTAAGCAAACCTTGTGGAATCTAATGTCTTCAATATTTTACTAGGTGGCTCGTACACTCACCCCCCCCCCCCCATTAGTGAGGTTGTCATTAAAGAAGAGAAGAAAGAACCAATTCTCAATGCTGATGCTAGTGGAAGATTCAAAGGGGTCCAATATTCATGAAAAGAAATTAATAAAGACCCAACAACCTCCAAGGAACCTGACAAAGATGGCTCAACTCCCAAGCAGGTCTCTCCTAAAGAACCTCTCCATAAAGACCATCCCAAAAAGAATCCTCAAAACAAGCAACCCATCAAAGGGATGGAAAAGGGAAAACAGGTTGGGCTTGACATTGATATAGAGACTACTATAGGGAAAATAATTGTGTTGATTCCCCTAAAGGAGATTGCAAAACTTCCCAAGCAACAGGAAGAATTACCCAAAGACTTGCAAAACATTCGCCTCCTCAATCTAAACCCCGGGCATGAGCCATTCATGCTTACCTTGGCCATCAATGACCTTCTGCTACATAATTGTATGTTGGACTCAGGGGCTTCCGCCAACATCATGCCTCTTAAGGTCATTAAGCAATTGGGTCTTATCATCACTCAGCGATATAAGAAGGTATGTGGTTTTAACTCCAAGCCTATGGAGGTGGAGGGCCTCATAAAAGACCTTAAACATCTCTTTAGTTATGAACCCTGATATATCTTTGCTTATGAATGTTGAGGTCATAGATATCCCTGATGTATGGGGGACGCTCCTATCTAGGAAATGGGGAGCTACTATAGGGGTGTTGAAAAATGCAACTAGGTTCGATCTTCATAATTTGTACTTGAGTCAAAATATAATATATTTGTCAAAAGGAATTTATTATTATTGACTTGTTAAAGCATGGGTTTCATGCTTGGATCAATTGTCATAGGTCAAGCCACCATTGTAGGCTTTAGGATTGAGTCAAAGTCTATCTTGTCATGTTGAAATCCTCCTCCATCAAAGTCTCCTTGATGTCAACCCCAAAAAGAATCTCCATCAAGTCGGCTTCCATAAGGTGAACTCATGTCAGCCTATATGTAGATACAATTGTTCAAATACTCATGTCGACTCATTTATATTGGACAACAACTATATATACAAGCCTAAGGCCTTCGCTCAAAGACAAGTTCCAACATGAATTTCAAAGGAAAGTTTTCGGTATCATCACAAGGAAGGAGCTCGGATTTCAGAGACAAGTTCGGATAAGTCGCAGTGACATTTTTGGTATACCTTCTATGATACAACTGCAGATTATAGTGGAGATTGAAGATGCAGTTTTGGCAACATGTCTCAGGGTATGGTTCAGTGCTATTACAGGGGAGATATCTCGGTGCTACCATAGCAAATGGGTTTGGTGCCACCACAAAAAGAAGTTCTCGGTGCATGGCATAGTCTATTACAGTGATGCTATCACAGTGACTCAATGTTATTATAGTGATGCTATTACAGTGACTCAATGTTATTACAGTGATGCTATCATAGTAAGTCGGTGCTATTACAGTGATGCTATCACAGTGGACAAGTCTCGGTATAACAATGGATGAAGGAGCTCGGATTGGTTGCAAAGATGGTCTCTTCAAAGATACAAGTGTGAAGAAAGATGATTGCTACAACAGCAAAGAATGATAGAACTGAAGAAAGGCATGGAAAGGTTGACTTGATGGATGGAGGTAGTCTCAAGTCTATGTTGTAAATGTCTTGGTCGTCTCATCTTGAATCTACAAAAGAAACAATTTTGAGTGGGTTTTCCCCTAGAATGGGATTTTGCCTTGGCAGTGTGCCTACATCTTGTGTTCTCTTCTATTTGTTGCTTGGCATTAGTCTTAATGATAAGAAAAGATAATTTGAAATATCAAACAATAATATCGAAAAACATAACAAGATAATGTCATAGTAAGAGAAATTGTTTAATTGCCTCTTTGGATTTCTCAACAACGGGGGCATGTTCAAATGGACCTATCATATGCCACTATCCCTCAATCTGATGGAAGCCCCTTCATCCTTTATAGAGAGCCTACTTATCTTTCTCAAGTGGTCAAGCCAAGACCAATCCCATACGATAAGGCACATGAGAGTGAGGAACCCTCTCCCATCCTCTCTTCGCAGGAGGTCCGCTTTCTTAAGCGACCAAATCACAAAACAAACAAAAGGTGGAATCCTAAGAAAGAATACAAGGTTGGGGATGTGGTCTTGGTTGATAAGAACTCAATTCCCGTCAAGATTCATGGAAAGTCAGGGAGGATTATTACTACATTGCTAAAATCAATGATGAACTTTGGCCCAAACTAGTCAAGTTGTATCACTCCTTTCCTTGACACTTGACGTTGTACCATATGCATGTTAGAGTAAGATGAATTGTATCCTGATTTCTCATTGGAACTAACATCATATGATATTTCTCATAATAGATTAAGTTGCATTTAGATTAACTTTGCATATCTTTTCTTTCCTGTTGATTTTTACGGCCTAATACTAAGCATGGGTGATCATAAGACACCATAAAAATATGTTGCCCCGTGTGCTTAGTCTTTGTATGTGCAGGTAACAGGTTTGTGGTGACCAAGAGATTGTTGGTTTTCTCATGACCTCCCCTTCGAGTAGCTTCATACACTTTTTCAAGAGCTCATGTCCCAGTTGGAGCAAGATGTTACTCACAACCTATAGGTAGTGTATATAGGAGAAAAATTCTCTTGGATGATCCTCAGTCGGCATCTAGCAGCCCCTTGCAGCCACCAGATAGCTCGATGTGCCATTGTCTCTGCCACCTGAACCAACCATGTAGTCCCTCGACCACTTGTCATGAATGATTGTTTGAAAGTGGGCCTTCCGACCCCAAAGGTATGGCTTTTCATTGGTAGAGTTGAGTAATTTTCCTTACTTGTCATGGGCACTTTGGGACATGGATTGGTAGGGGGATTTGGCGGAAAGAGTGGGTTAGGCTCGTATTCTTGTCTACATTTCCCGATTTCATGGTTACCCTTGTAACCTAGTCCTGTGGGATCTCACTTACTGACCTCTTAGATTTTGGGTTGGCACTACATGGGAAATCTCGATTTCAGTTGCGTGGTCTCGCTTCCCGTACCACCTACATCACTCCCCTTCCACTCATTTTAATCCCATTCATCAATTTTCCCGTCCGGTCCACATGTGTCCACTAAGTCCACATAGGACTAGCCTCCCTCCCTTCTCTTGTCCACAACTTGGATCGGGCCTAGAATAATGCCCCGAAGGTTGATGCAACTAAAAAGAAAAGTGAAACCATAATTTGACCACTTTCAACAAGAAATGTACCACAAAATGCAAAAGATGGTCGGGACATACAAACTGAGCACGTGGGCAAAAGCCAAACATGAGCTCTACCCCTTACCCATGGCCATCACCCTGGTTCCTATGGGCCTTAGATAAGCCCCCTATATCATTAAGGAACCCATGATTGTCCCAACCCTTGGTGGGCAATAAACTGCCCACCTTAAGGGGGTACTCATTGCTACATCTCACACATCATGCTCTCCATCCCCTGGAGCCTGCTAAAATTTCTGTTTTCCCACCCCGGTTTTCAGTTTCTCCTTATTTCTCCCATGTAGTTAAATGCCCTTTCTCATAACCATACATTCAACAAGCTGGAAAAAATAAATTTGCTAAAAACACAAATTCTGGAAAATTTACAGAATGCTGGAAATTACAGAAATAAAAATCAGCAGTAATAAACAGCCATTAAAACACATTAAAACACTGATATTTTTGGTCAACGTGACCCTGGAAAAACCCCCTACAACTCTTGGGGAAAACCAGTTTGAGAGCTCTTTTTTATTTCTGAAAAAGGCCTTTTTACAACAAGAAAATATTCAGCAAAAATCAGCAAGCAAACTTTTACAACTTATCTCAGCCTTGCTGAAAAACTGCCCTGCTGAAATTTCGCTGTTGTTACTCCGCTGCTGATACTCCGCAGCTCACTGTCCAGAAATCTTCCTTGCTCTCTTGCTCTCCTTCTCTCAATCTGCTCATGAAAGAATTGAATCGAATGTAATCTTTTCCTTCTTTTCCTCCCTTAATATAACTCCAAGTGACTTTTGGGTGATCCAAGTGACTTTTGAGTGATCTCTAAATCCAATGGCTGAAATAGATTTAGATCAATGGCTGAGATTAAATGCACATTTAAATCTCACTTTCTATTTTTTAATTCACCCACTTTAATAAAGACCCACTTAGTCATTTATTTCCAAAGTCACTTTTCCTTTCTAATTTTTCATTGACTTTATAAAAGTCACTTTAAAATTAGACTTAGTAACTTTATCACTTAAAGTCACTTTTAAATTAGATTTTAACTTTATAAAAATTATAAAGTCACTTTAGGAGAAAAATTAAAATCTTTTGGACACTTTTCACTAGGCCAAAGATCAAAGCCTAAGGGAACCACCTGTCCTCCGGTACCAAATTTCAACATTAATTTTATAATGAAATTTATTTCTATTTTTACAATAAGAACATTTTTTTCTTTTAACATATTATGTAAGATTAATGTCTTCTTTTATCGGTCCTATATTATTATTGTTTTTCTTAAAATTTCATTATAATTATAACGATATTACTAGTAATTGCACCATATGTTGCAAAGGAAACACCCGTAAGACATAAATTTAAGAGGAATAGCGAGATATAGAAAATCATTGAATATAAAAGTTAGTAAACAATATATAAAAATAGTAAACAAAATGTCAGTCAAAGCTAGAAGATAAAGAGAAATCACTTACATTATGCCAATTTACAGATTCTATAATATTTCCAACATAGATTTACTCTCAATCTTGAAAAATGCTCTTTCAAGTTCTAATAACAAATATTTGATAATAAAAATGTGCTCTTTTTCAATATTGAACTGAGTCACTCATCAAAAGCTTATAGCCTTTACCACTTGCTCTTAAGGTGATTGGATTTGTCTTTGCTTGTCCTTACTTAACTTCTTTTGGGCATTTGGATTGGTTTAGTCATTGACATAACAACTTTATAATGTTTTATAGGAGAGAAATATATATATTTTTTGAGCATTGATTAAATAATTCTTTAACTGATATAGCAACTTTAATTCACTATTTAGAGATACCATGGTGAACTCTCATGGTAGCATCCACGAGCTTTTCTTTATTCAACATGATATACTATGAGACATGACTATGTATTTGACTAGGAAGGGGCCTATAAATAAATACAAAAGGCTTTGTATGCCTTAGAAATCAAATCCACTATTCAGAGATACCATGGTGAACTCTCATGGTAGCATCCATGAGATTTCCCTTATTCAACATGGTATCCTGTGAGAGATGACTATGTATTTGACTAGGAAGGGGCCTATAAATAAACACAAAAGGTTTTTTATGCCTTAGAAAGCATTTTGAAAAAGTGGAAAAAGTTGGTGAAGTTTGCATTTGAGGTTGAGATTTTTTCATTGCACACAAGTTTGGTGCATATTTCATTCTCCTCTCATTGAACAATTTTCAATATTGAATTTGCCTCACTTGATCAAAAGCTTGAAGTCTTCTACATTCCACCTCCACATAATTTGATCATGTACCTACACATAAATTCAGTATGCACCCATTTCATATTTCAAGTCTTCTATCATATCTATTTCCCCTAACTATGTCAAATTAACATGAGAAATGAGAGGTTTCTTAAGATTGCTTCAAAATTTAGTCAACACTCGGGTTAGCACAAAGTTGCTAAGCCTTTGCTAAACCATTGTGAATAAATGAGGTAGTCATTTCAAAGAATATTGATGCCATTAAGAATACACATCAAAAGTACAAAGGTTAAGGAAAACATTTCTCCAATATTTATGAGCATAAAAGCAAATTGCTAAAACAAAAAAATTAAAATTGTTATCATTTTCCATAAGGTTAGATAAACCAAAGTTAGTCTTTATAGATGGTTGAATCATTATTATCATCAACAACCACCTTTTCTATTCTTAGAAGTTCATCTTCACCACTTGTTCACATTCTAGTAGCCCAACCACATAATATATACACCAATACACATCTATTACCTTGTATCAACCACCTCTCAATGACTTCATCAATAACTCAAGTACTAATTAGGAAAGTATTGAAATAAAAGTGAAATCTTATAGTGGAGCATTAATTATTTAGAAAACGATGGTAACATATTTTCCCTTCACAAAGAAATGATTCACATGGAAAAATTTAAGAGGAAAAATGTTTAAGACAAATTTTTAAACCTACAAATTCTGATAGATGTTGAAATTTTTTGTAACCGAACAATAATATACTGACCAAACATTAATGGAAAATGATTGGAAGGGCTAATGAACAAATAGACCAAGAGAAAAAAAATGGGAATAAGCCTCATACCAAAACTATTTGTTTTCTTTTAACTAAATTAGTTGTTTGATTACTTTAAACACCATAACTATTAGTTTTTCTTAATTATTAACAATTAATTCGATGACCTAAAAATCTTTCCAACATTCCATAATGATGGAGACTGGGGTACAGTGGAGGGAGAATATTTAAATTAAATTCACATTATTTTATTTTATTTTTATATATCTTTTACTAATAAATCTAACCCATATTGTAAAACATCTCTTGATTGAAAACTATTAATACACATCTTTAAATAACATCTTAATTCAAAACCATTAATAAACATCTTTAAAGTGTTTTCAATGTAATCTAATTTAAAGTTAATATAAATTTATTAACTAATAATAAATATAAATGATATAGATATTCTTTTTTTAATCACTTTTTATTATAGAAATAACATTTGAATTATCATTTTCCATAAGGTTAGATAAACCAAAGTTAGTCTTTATAGTTGGTGGAAATCATTATCATCATCAACAACCACCTTTTCTATCCTTAGAAGTTCACCTTCACCACTTGTTCACATTCAAGTAACCCAACCACATAATATATACACCAATACACATCTATTACCTTACGTCAACCACCTCTCAATGACTTCATCCATAACTCAAGTACTAATTGGGAAAGTATTGAAATAGAAGTGAAATCTTATAGTGGAGCATTAATTATTTAGAAAACAATGATAACATCTTTTCCCTTCACAAAGAAATGATTGACATGGAGAAATTTAAGAGGGAAAATGTTTTGGACAAATTTTTAAACCTACAAACTCTAATAGATGTTGAAATTTTTTGTAACCAAACAATAATATACTGACCAAACATCAATGTAAAATGGTTGGAAGGGCTAATGAACAAGCATAACAAGAGAAACAAAATGGGAATAAGCCTCACACCAGAACTATTTGTTTTCTCTTAACTAAATTAGTTGTTTGATTACTTTAAAAACCATAACTATTAGTTTTTTCTTAACTATTAACAATTAATCTGATGGCCTAAAAGTCTTTCCAACATTCCATAATGGTGGAGACTGGTATACAGTGGAGGAAGAATATTTAAATAAAATTCACATTAATTTTTTTAATTTTGTTTTTATATATTTTTTACTAATAAATCTAACCCATATTGTAAAACATATCTTGATTCAAAACTATTAATACACATCTTTAAATCTCATCTTAATTCAAAACCATTAATAAACATCTTTAAAGTATTTTCAATATAATCTAATTTAAAGTTAATATGTAATTCATGCAGAAAAGCGATTTACTAGTGTTTTTGCTATTTCCCTTTTTTGTTCCTTGGTATGGAATGAAATTTGTGTTTACCTATACTTGTCCCTTTTTGTTCCTTGGTATGGAATGCAATTTGTGTTTTCAGTGAATTTTTAAACAACCTCATCCATTTGTCACTTAGAGTTCATGTAATTCATGACTTACCTCTACCTCCACTAGTGTTCTGATTTTCTCAATCCAACTTCATACATTATGCCTTGATATGTACTGACATGTTTTTATGGTTTGTTTATATTCAACTTCCAGGACCCTTTAGTGCATTTCCCAAATATTTGTCATTCCTTTCAAACCAAATTAGTCGCATTTCAAGCATTTAGAAATGTCAAATTCAAATTGTATTATGAAGCTTGAGGTATGGACAAAAGTTATAGGGAAAATGTAGCACTAGGTAATGCAATGGATTAATTTCACTTGGAGGATAACTTTGATTAAGTCAGTTCCCTCCGTCATCCCCTTATCCTAATACACAATTGTGCAAGCTCGAGTTGGGATCAAAAATAAAATTAAGTTAATCATAAGGAAGTTCCTATGGTAGGGAGGTAAAACAGAGACAAACAAATTGACTCTAGTAAGTTGGAATCAAGTAACAGTTCCTTATGACAAAGGACGAATATTCATCCGACATCAAGGTTTGATGAACTAAACTTTGGGATAAAAACTCATATGGAGGCTAATAACCATAGAAGCTTCATGGTGGAAGAAAGTTTTAGAACATAAATACATCAATGCCTCATGACATCAACTTCTCACCTCCTAGATTCCTAAGAGACCATGTTCGCAAATTTGGAAGGTATGCAAAATTTTTTCCCCTTATACAAGCCAATTGTTCTAGAATCCCTAGGGGAAGACAAGAAATAAACATCTAAATAGATAGCATTATGGGTAAGCCTTCTCTCTCTTCCTTACAGGACATTTAACATCTCAGGTTTAGTCTTCAAAATAAAGGCATTTTAAAATTGGATCAAATATCATCCTAGAATCAACATGAATATAAATGGTATTGATGGAATCTTCGTGTAGTCCCTGAGATTCTCCATCAAAGGAACCTCATCCTCCACCATCTCAAGGGAGCAACCCCTATTCATTTGAGGCAGCAAGATAATTGCAAATGGAACCTAAATGGAAGAGATTATTCAATCAAATCTAGATATGGAAAACTCCAAGATGGTATTGAACAACAACTCATATGAGCCCTTTGGAAAATTGTTTGGAAATGTCAAAGTCTCCCCAAAATAAAAGTCTCTATATGGATAATGTTCAAGGGGAATATTCTCATTGAAAATCTTAGAAAACACAGCATCCATGGCCCTTCAATTTGCCCTTTTTGCTTTAAAGTTAAGGAAACCATTCATCATCTTTTCATTTCATGTGAATTCTCAAATAACTATTGGAAAGCCTTGGTAAGTCCTCTCCAATTCCAATTAAATTTTGCTGTTAGCATACCTAAATTATTTGTCAATTGGAAACCTAGTTATACATATTCCTTCAGAACAAAATCATGCACAAACGGTTCTTGACTAGCCTCTTGACTTTTTTTAAATCTTAGCAGCTCTAGTTAGCAAGGCACAAAAATATATTTCAAAACAAAAAGCATGAAACTAGGAAAGTCTTTGACAAAATTTGGAGTCTTTTCATGGAAACGATTTTCTCTAAAGGTAACCATAAAATAGATATCAAGATATTACAAAATGAAGAGAGACATTGGCTCAACTTCATCTTGGATAGATCACCCCTCATTGTTTGTCTACCCATGAGAAATATTCTCAGTTAAGTTAATTATAAGGTGCATCTGAAATATCACACTTTCAGAGAGTGGATAAACACTCTTAGGTAGACATGCCTCTGCTTTTATGGTGCCTCTAAATCAAATCTCAGTCGATCTAGCACTGGCGGTTTCATTATCGATCAGATGGGATCAGAATGAGTGTAATTTGAGTGGGGGTTAGGTATTGAATCTAACGACAGGATGAGGCGTATGGCTTCCTTCTTGGTGCTAAGATCCTTTGTGAGCGCAATTTCAAAAATCTGATAGTGATTGGATAATAAAAAGTCCTCATTCATTAGATGGTCAAAAATACGATTCCAAAAAATTCCTACCTTTGGCAAATAGTCTCCTGAATTCAACATCAAATGATTAATTTGGGAGAGGTATGCTATTATCATGCTTTTAGAGAAAATAATGGCAGTGTGGATGAAGTGGAAAAAAATGCATGTTTCAAACCCTAAGGAGAGGCCAGGATCAACGAGCAGATTTTTATCAATATTTCATGATTTCTTACGTCACATGCAAGAAAGGATTTCAGTCATAACCATTTCCAAAAATTGTCATTCCCACTCTTGCAACAAACCCTTTAGAAACCCTAAACATATCCTTATCGCTCAAAGCTTTAATTGCCAATCTCTGAAAATGCGGCATCCATGGCCCTTCAATCTTCCCTTTTTGTTTTAAAGTGTAGGAAGCCATTCATCATCTTTTCATTTCATGTGAATTCTCAAATAACTGTTGGAACGGCCTTGGTAAATCCTCTCCAATTCCAATTAAATTATGTTGTTAGCATACCTAAATTATTTGTCAATTGGAAACCTAGTTATACATATTCCTTCAAAAAAAATCATGCACAAATGCTTCTTGACTAGCCTCTCGACTTTTTTTTTATCTTGGCAGCTCTAGTTAGTAAGGCACAAATATATATTTCGAAACAAAAAGTGTGATACTAGGAAAGTCTTTGCCAAAATTTGGAGTCTTTGCATGGAAACGGTTTTCTCCAAAGGTAACCACAAAATAGATATCAAGATATTGCGAAATGAAGAGAGACATTGGCTCAACTTTGTCTTGGATAGATCACCCCTCATTGTTTGTCTACCCATGAGAAATATTCTCATTTTAGTTAATTGTAAGGTGCATCTGAAAGATCACACTTTCAGAGAGTGGATAAACACTTAGGTAGACATGAATCTTCTTTTATGGTGCCTCTAAATCAAATCTCAGTAGATCTGGCACTAGTGGTTTCATTATCGATCATCTGGGATCAGAATGAGTCTAATTTGAGTGGGGGTTAGATATTTAATCTGACAATAGGGATGAGGCCTATAGATTCTTTCTTGGTGAATATGATAGTGATTGGAGATTGAACAATCCTCATCAATCAGATGGTAGAAAATATGATTCCAAAAAATGCCTACCTTTGGTAAATAGTCTCCCAAATTCAACATCAAATGAGTAATTTGGGAGAGGTCTCCTATTATCATGTCTTTATAGAAAATAATGGTAGGGTGGATGAAGTGGAAAACAATGCATGTTGCAGACCCCAAGGAGAGGCCAGGACCAACGAGGAGATTTTTATCAATATTTCATGATTTCTTACTTCACATGCAAGAAAGGACTTAAGTCATAATCATTTCCAAAAATTGTCCTTCCCACTCTCGCAACAAAACTTTCAGAAACCCTAAGCGAATCATTATCACTTAGAGCTCTAATTTCCAAGGGGATATGAGTATCTTCTCAAAATCTTCTCCTTTGTGATTTGCTTAGATCACAATTTTTAACTTGACTCTTCATAGAGTTCTGGTAACTATGTCCTACTCTCTCCCATCCATAAATTATGCTTATTGCTCCGCTTTAAGCCCCATTATCTCCTCTAGTGCGCATCCTCCCTCTAAGTCTCTATCCTTGTATTCTTCTTGGTTTTCTCTTCCCTATGGTGCTTCTTGTCTCTATTTTGGTTCCCTTTTCAGTGGCAACATTATGCTCTTCCTTCTCACTCCGTAACCCCATTGCACTTAGCACCATTAAAATCTCCAAAAATCTCATTACACCCCTCTGACCTCTCCTCCATTCGCCCAATGGCTTCGATTCATGGTTGTACCCATTGTAGCTCACTCAAAGAATAAATTTAATAGTTTAAAGCTCTGCATAATCCCTGGAAGGAGCATTGCTCCTCAGAGTTGGGGTTCATATATCATCAATGCACCACCCTCTAAAATTTTCTCAGTAATATTTGAGAATGTTGCTCCCATATCAAACAACTCCTGCACTCTCTCCGAGACATGGTCGGTAAGAAATTCTAGATATGGAAAACTCCAAGATGGTCTTGGCCAACAACCTATATGGCCAGTTTGGAGAATTGTTTGGAAATATGAAAGTCTCCCCAAAATCAAAGTCTCTATATGAATAATGTTCAAGGGAAATATTCTCATTGAAAATCTCAAAAAATGTGGCATCCATGGCCCTTCAATCTACCCTTTTTGTTTTAAAGTTGAGGAAACCATTCATCATCTTTTCATTTCATGTGAATTCTAAAATAACTGTTGGAAAGCCTTGGTAAGTCCTCTCCAATTCCAATTAAATTCTGCTGTTAGCATATATCTAAATTATTTGTCAATTGGGAACCTAGTTATATGTATTCCTTCAAAACAAAATCATGCACAAATGCTTCTTAACTAGCCTCCTAACTTCTTTTATCTTGGCATCTCTAGTTAGTAAGGCACAAATAAATATTTCAAAATAGAAAGTGTGAAAATAGGAAAGTCTTTGCCAAAATTTGGAGTCTTTGTATGGAAACGATTTTCTCCAAAGGTAACCATAAAATAGGTATCAAGATATTACAAAATGAAGAGAGACATTGGCTACACTTTGTCTTGGATAGATCACCCCTCATTGTTTTTCTACCCATGAGAAATATTCTTAGTTCAATTAATTGTAAAGTGCATCTAAAATATCACACTTTCAGAGAGTGGATAAACACTCTTAGGTAGACATGCCTCTTTTTCTATGGTGCCTCTAAATCAAATATCGGTCGATCTAGCACTGGTAGTTTCATTATTGATCAACTGGGATCATAATGAGTGTAATTTGAGTGGGGGTTAGATATTTAATCTAACAATAGGGATGAGGCCTATGGCTTCCTTGTTGGTGCTCAGATCCTTTGTTAGTGCAATTTCAAAAATCCGATAGTGATTGGAGATTCAACAATCCTCATTCATCAGATGGTCAAAAATACGATTCCAAAAAATGCTTACCTTTGGAAAATAGTTTCTCGAATTCAACATCAAAAGAGTAATTTGGGATAGGTTTGCTATTACAATATCTTTAGAGAAAATAATAGTAGGGTGGATGAAGTGGAAAACAATGCATGTTGCAGGTCCCAAGGAGAGGTCAGGATCAACGAGGAGATTTTTATCAATATTTCATGATTTCTTACTTGATCACATGCAAGAACGGACTTAAGTCATAATCATTTCCAAAAATTGTCCTTCCCACTCTCGCAACAAACCCTTCAGAAACCCTAAGCATATACTTATCGCTCAAAGCTCTAATTTCCAAGGGGATAGGAGTATCTTCACAAAATATTCTCCTTTACGATTTTCTTAGATCATAATTTTTCACTTGACTCTTCATAGAGTTCTGGTAACTATGTCCTACTCTCTCCCATCCATAAATTATGCTCATTGCTCCCCTCTAAGCCCCGTTATCTCCTCTAGTGCGCATCCTCCCTCTAATTCTTCGTCCTTATCTTCTTCTTGGTTTTCTCTTCCCTGTGGTGCTTCTTGTATCTATTGTGGTTCCTTTTTCAGTGGAAACATTATGCTCTTCCTTCTCACTCCACAACCCCATTGCACTTAATGCCATTAAAATCTCCAGAAATCTTTTTACACCCCTCTGACCTCTCCTCCGTTCACCCAATGGCTTCGATTCATGGTTGTCCCCATCGTATCTCACTCAAAGAATAAATTGAATAGTTCAAAGCTTTGCATAATCACTAGAAGGAGCATTGCTCCTCAGAGTTGGGGTTCATATATCATCAATGCACCACCTCAAAAATTTTCTTGAAAATATTTGCCAATGTTGCTCCCATATCAAACAACTCCTGTAGTCTCTCTGAGACATGGACATAAATAAATTCTAGATATGGAAAACTCCAAGATGGTCTTGAACAACAACCCATATGGCCCCTTTGGAAATTTTTTTGGAAATATGAAAGTCTCCCTAAAATCAAAGTCTCTATATGGATAATGTTCAAGGGGAATATTCTCACTGAGAATATGAGAAAATGTGACATCCATGGCCCTTCAATATGCCCTTTTTGTTTTAAAGTTGAGGAAACCATTCATCATCTTTTCATTTCATGTGAATTCTCAAATAATTGTTGGAAATCCTTGGTAAGTCCTCTCCAATTCCAATTAAATTCTTCTATTAGCATATCTAAATTATTTGTCAATTGGAAACCTAGTTATACATATTCCTTCAAAACAAAATCATGCACAAACACTTCTTGACTAGCCCCCCGACTTATTTTATCTTGGCAACTCTAGTTAGCAAGGCACAAATATATATTTCAAAACAAAAAGCGTGAATCTAGGAAAGTCTTTGCCAAAATTTCGAGTCTTTGCATGGAAATGATTTTCTCCAAAGGTAACCATAAAATAGATGTCAATATATTACAAAATGAAAAGAGACATTGGCTCAACTTTGTCTTGGATAGATCACCCCTAATTGTTTGTTTACCCATGAGAAATATTCTCAGTTCAGTTAATTATAAGGTGCATCTGAAAGATCACACTTTCAATGTGTGGACAAACACTGTTAGGTAGACATCCCTCTTTTTTCATGGTGTCTCTAAATCAAATCTTGGTCGATCTAGCACTGGCAGTTTCATTATCGATCACCTGGGATCAGAATGAGTGTAATTTGAGTGGTAGTTAGATATTGAATCTAACAACAAGGATGAGGCCTATGGCTTCCTTCTTGGTGCTCAAATCCTTTGTGAGTGCAATTTCAAAAATCCAATAGTGATTAGAGATTTAAAAATCCTCATTCATCAGATGGTCAAAAATACGATTCCAAAAAATGCCTACCTTTGGCAAATAGTCTCCCAAATTCAACATCAAATGAGTAATTTGGGAGAGGTCTCCTATTATCATGTCTTTAGAGAAAATAATGGCAGGGTGGATGAAGTGGAAAACAATGCATGTTGCAGACCCCAAGGAGAGGCCAGGATCAACGAGGAGATTTTTATCAATATTTCATGATTTCTTACTTGATCACATGCAAGAAAGGACTTAAGTCATAATCATTTCCAAAAATTGTCCTTCCCACTCTCGCAAAAAATCCTTCAGAAACCCTAAGCATATCCTTATCGCTCAAAGCTCTAATTTCCAAGGGGATAGGAGTAGATTCTCGAAATCTTCTCCTTTGCGATTTGCTTAGATCACAATTTTTCACTTGACTCTTCATAGAGTTCTTGTGACTATGTCCTATTCTCTCCCATCCATAAATTATGCTCGTTGCTCCCCTTTAAGCCCCATTATCTCCTTTCGTGCGCATCCTCCCTCTATGTCGTTGTCCTTATCTTCTTCTTGGTTTTCTCTTCCCTATTGTTGTTACATAAACAATTGCCACCATGAATTTCTACAGCTTGTGTGAATCCATCACCACTCATACATACCTCCTTTGCAAGTCTTAAGCCTCGGATCTTCATGTCAACCCTTGAAAATGGGAGAAAGACCTTAAAAATATCTCAAATCCTGGTTTCGCACTTTCTCCTAGCATTGCCTGTGGTACCGCACCCAATGGTCATGTCCCCTGTGAACCTGACTGCTATGTCTGTCAAGTGATGGGTGCGAACCCCTGTAAAAGTTAAAAAAGTGTGAGTTCACTCTTAAAAGCTCACCTTGGGTCACTTTTGGATGCTTCTAGAAGGAATATTATGCTATCAAGTCCGCTCCACCTTGGTTAATCCATTCCATAACTAAGGGAGCTAACTCCATGATATGAGGTGCTTATCCCATTGAAAGAGGAACTTATCCCTTCAATGGTGGACCTGCAACTTCCTCCATCTGCACTATAAATTTAGGCATTGGGCTGGTTGTAGGGAGGTTGAAAGCTGAAGATTCTTGAGGGTAAATGCTGCTAGAAATTAGACTTCCTTTTTGAGCTTGTGAGAGGAGAGATCACATACCTTTCATTTCAATTGGGAAGTGAGTGAGGCTTGTCAAAGTAGAGGAGATTCCTGCTGGACTCTGAAAAGAGCTTGTGCAACATCAAGGCAAAGGTTGTAAGGTTATTTTATTCAGAAAGTTAATAGAATCAAGTTTATTTTTCTCAATGAATTGTCTCTAATGGTTTATTTTATGAGCTCCTTGATCTTCATAATGAACATGTTTTATTATATTATCTATGTAAGTTCTTTGATGTGTGTTTGTTTGTGTATGCAGGTTATTAAAAGGGAATTGCTTGAAGCTGTTGGAATAAAGCTGTCACAAACAAGCGTTGGACCGAGGTAGGGTCTATTACACCTCTCAGTTTTCATTTATGAATTGAAACATGTTTAGAGAAAAGTAGATTTGTTTTTGCTGCTTGTTGCTAGATATCATTTGGTACTAGAGAGATCGGCCTTGTCCGTAAGAATGATTTATCCGGCCAAGAAATTGGCGACTCCATTGGGGTTGGATTTGATTGTTTAATTTTCCTTTATCTTTGATTCGAGAAACTTGATTTTTTGTTTCTGGTTTTTACTTGATGTGTGTGGGATTGGGTAGTTTGTCAGTCGTGGATTGATTTTTTATTTTTTAGAAATTTTTACGAGGACTGCACGTTCTGTTTGAGTTAAAGTGTGGACTTGTCCGCACTGTTACTTTACTGGATAGAGCGGTACCGCACCTGGTTTCACTGGGTGCCTGCGGACCCTGTCAAATTTTTGAAAATCCTAAAATCTTTTCGTCTAGTTTAGTTTAGATTATTTTATAGCTTTTAGTCTCTGCCCAGATTTGCATATATCCTGTCAAAAAGCCTTATTTATGAGTTTCTTCAGCAAATTCTTCCTCTCATCAATCTTCAGTAAGTTAATTGGGTGTTTTGAGTCTCTTTTTTGAGAAATTCTTAATTTGATTTCCTTTGGTCATTACTTCGAGGTTTGTCTCAATCTTTTCATAATTTTGCATATTTTTTCTTTTGTTAATCGCTAAATTGTGTATGTGTGTTAATCGCCTTTGAGTGTTTTTATTTTTTGATCTTTGGAACTCTCACCCCATTTTCTTGACTTGCACTTGATTGGTTCTTAGATTACATTAGAATCATTTTGTGTTTGAGAATTCTCTTGCATAGATCACATTTTCATAGTTAAAATTCTCGTTTTTAGAATATGAACGAAAAATGTGCATAGATTACAATTGCATACTTTTCAAGTGAATTGTGCATAGATTACAATTGCATAGTTTACATTCTGAAAAATCAACCGTAGATTTAGATCAGTTTTGTTTGGTATGAATTTACATATTTTTATGCTTGTTTTAAGCACACAAAAATAAAAATAAAAATCTGTTTTGGATTTGATTTTCATTAGTTTTTCTTGATGAAATTAGTGCATTAGAGAATTTGTTATATTTTCTCTTAGTGATCGATTTTTTGCATTGTTGGAAGTGAACGGAAACTCTCTCCTTACTTTAGTTAGGATTCATCGAATTGAAAAGATTACATTATCATATTCGATTGCATTCAGTTTTGGGTCGGGTCATAACACCATTCGTTTCATATCCATTTACCCTTTTGAGTAATAATAGACTAAATAACACAACGCTTAATTAAAATTCATCTAGTAATTTTTTCATTTCTAGGGCTCTTATCACCACCATAGCAATAGGCTAGTATCTTGGAGTAGGGAGTAATTAACTCTCCAAGATAGTTAAAACAAATAGGTAGTCGATCTTGCGGTAGGAAAAAATCCAATTGTTTCATCTATGCTCTGGGAAAGCTCCTCTTAAAGGAGAAGCACGAGATCATATTTGAACCAGTGAGGTAATCAATCCTTCCTCATTGGGAACGATAGAAGATATTCACGTATTAAAAATGGTAAACCTTGGATTGACCATTGTCGAGGAGCCTGGGGTCACTTGTTTGTAAACCTTGGATTATGTCAAGGGGCCTCCAACGGGATTGAGCTTTTTTACTCTGCCCTTGCGTGTGTATCGGATCATAGACTGTTCCCCTAGGTATATTTGTTTTCGTTGGTAACCTTAGTGGCCATAATCTATAGGGTTCTTTCCTAAGGTGACGGTGGAGGGAAGATCCCACTGTACCTGGAGTAGACGTCGACTAGACTCACTTGGACTCTCTGGGGGGTTATCTTCACTCGAGACGGTTTTGTGGAGAAACTTGTGCCAGTCTGTTTCATTAAGCAGGTTATCGGAGTAACTGTTCCAACTGCCATTTCTATATTGAACTCTGTGATGTTGGATTTCATCACCAACTAGTGTTTTCAGTACGGAAAGTTACTGTTTGTGTGTAGTTTGACTCCTAGATTTGATAGCGCGTGTTAATTTGTTTGTTTTTACTTTTAGATACCATAGGTGTGAATTGTGAATTTTAATTATTACGTATGAATTGTGAATTGTTAAGTTTAGTTTTAAATTGTTAATAAAATTCTCTAAAGTTGAATATAATGGCAACTGTTCCAGAATTTACCAACCAAGGAACCCCTCTTAACGAGAATCCTAGTACATTTCCTTTCTTTGAAAATGTTGGTCCTCCTTATATGGCTACTTTGTCATTACCTGGATTTACAATAGGTTTACCGATATGGTTATTTTCAACTTCGTTGGCCCCAAATACTCCAATTGTTCCACCTCAACCGAATGCTTCACCTCAACAGAGTTCACCATCTCAACATCACCAACCTTCTATTGATCCTTTACCTTCTTCGCCTAATATTTCTTCCTCCTTTTCTTCCTCTTTGCTTGGTAAAAGCCTTGACGCTAGTAACCAGGTGGCTAAGAAGAAGAAGAAAGGCAAGAAGAAGAAGAGGAAGAAGCAAGATAAGAAATAAGTCAACCAACCAACCAAGGCTATAAGTGTTAGTTGTGTTGAGGAAACCTCTAACATGCATCGCAAACCCAAATACCCTTGCAGGCTTTGTAAGGGTGACCACTTCCTTATCAATTGTCCTGGTATTCCAAAGGTTTTGGAAGAATGGTCAGGAAAATCTCATCAACTTTCCATTGATCCATCAACCAGTGATAGTCAGGTTCTTGGGAAAAAGGGTAAAGTTAGGTTTCCTTGTAAGTTATGCAAAGGGAGTCATCAAACTCACATTTTCCCTCACATGGATGAAGGCTCAAAATTGTTGGAAAACCTTACTATTCCACAGCAAGAATTTCCAACTGGTTACCGTAAACTTTCTCCCAACCTACCGTCAATTGACAAAGTGATTGATCTAATTTCAAGTACAGTGGATCCCACTCTTCCATTGGAGAGTGAAACTCATATCACTCAGGCCGATGATCCATTAGTTGATCAAGTGGTCGATTCAATTTCACATTTGGTCGATCCCACTCTCCCTTTAGAGAGTGAACTTCATACCGGTCAAGCTCTTCTTATTACATCGGATTCTTCTACGTCGGGGGGCATTTCACCTGTTTCTATAGAACCCCCTCTGTTATCACTTAAGAAGTAATTTCTAAATTGTTCACATCAGTTTGATTGTAAAGGTTAGGTGTTAGTCCGGGTTTAATTTTTCCATGTTTGCTTTAGTGTCTAAGTCTTAGGAAACTTGTTCCCTTTGTTAAATATGGTCAACAATCTTGTTTTACCCACCATTTGTCCCACATTTATTCAAAGTGTCATGTGTTAAGGATGTTTCGAAAATTACATGCACTACGAAATCAACTAGGAGTTTTCGTAGCGCAAACTCACAAAAATACACTATGTGCGCTACACCTAGACAGTTTCGTAATTAGGAGATTTCGTAGTGCAAAACACATAATTTACACTGGTTGCACTATGAAATCAAGGATTTGTGCCAGATTTGGTCTAACTGTCTTTTCCATCAAAATTCGTTAATTTTTCATCACCATGTGTCAGTCCTTGAACCATGCCTATCACATGCAACCATTCATTCTCATTATTAGAGTCATTAGGAGTCTTGGTATGCTTAGGTTGCAAGTTTCAAAAGAGTGAAGTATTCACAATTATGATTTATGTTTGGGTTCATGCATGAGGAGCACATTGACAGGTGTTCAATTTGAATTCTTTGAAGATCAAGCGAGGAAACTTTCCTTATCCATTGCAAGCGAGGTAGTGATCGAAATTGAGATGGTGCATGCTTCTTTAATATTTACGTTGCAGGAATTCCATGGAGGAGTATACAGAAAGAAATGAGCCCACAATACCATTAGTAATTCAAGACACACCCCAACAAGCTAAAAAAAGGAAAGGTGAGATCAAAGAAAGATACACGAACAATTCACAGGTGAAACAGTCAAAAGAAGAGTAACCAGAAGTCAATTAGCCAAGGAAAATGGGAAGACAATGTTTGTTAATGAAAGCCCAGCTTCAAAGGGAAGTTTGAACTACCTTCTCCACACAATTTACATAGAAGAGACTTCTATGGTCCAAGCAGAGCTATTTGAAGCCAACAAGAACAAAACCAAAGGAGTTAAATCTTCCAAAAAGCTTCAATTTGATGACCAGATCTTAGAGTTTGTTTTCAAGCCAAGAAGGCATGTGACTAGGCATTTAATAGGGTTACAAGAGGTAGAGCCAGAAGTAAGTGAGATATATTGAGGACCTGCAAATTCAATTAAGCAAGCCTGAAGGATATACTCAGCTAAGAAAAACTACATAGCAAATAAGGTTAAATCGTAAAGTTTGGATGTGGATCACCTTTCGAAGTATACTTTGAAGAATGGTATCAATTTATTCACTTTTGAACAACCTCATGGCATATGGAAAATTCATTTCAAAGGAAACGAAACTTGAAGAAGTCAAATTTTGGCACAAAACCGTGTTTTTGAAATTACACAGCAGTTTCGTAGCGCGCTACGAAACTGTTGTAGGTGCATATTATGAATTAGTGGACCAAATTTGAGAGACAAAGAGAAATCTTTTCAAACGAGAATCTGTGCAAAGGATCATTGACAAAGTGTCAACATTCAACAAGGGAAAAACAAGTATAAGAAGGACATCTTTGAACTCTAAGCTATATGTTATAAAGGTGATCATTATTTCATAACTTGTTTTTACCAGTCAACTTCTAGAAGCGTTTCTAAGCAGTTAAAAACTCATATCTGAAACGTGAAAGAGGTTTTCATTCCTAAGATACTGAAGTACAAAAAACTCTTCCACTTTCTTCAAATCCATTATGATATGGAAGAAATGAAGGACCAAACTTGTGCTACGAAACTGTTGTAGGTGCAGTTTTTCACAAGCATATTTCTCTGTTTTATACCTGTTTTTCAAACACACATTCTGGGTAGTAGGAAAAGTGTTGCAAAAACCCAAGAGAGGTTTTTGTTCAAAATGGATTTATTCACAAAAGCCTCCTTCAGGTTTTCCAAATACATGTTTTATAAGAAGATATGAGCTCTGTCCCAAGACCTATGGTTCCGCCAGAACAGAGCAAGGGACGGTCTCCTAGTTTCTAGGAACAACAAAAGGATGAGTCATCAAGGGCTAGCTAGAGGGTTATGAGCACCAAAAAATTTGACTTCATGGAGTTATAGGTGTCAAAGAAGTTTTTAAATGTTTAGATAAAGTTGTTATTAGCATGATATGGAGTTAGACTCCTATTTGCCTTAGATCTCTAAAAATTCTAGTTAGCAGTTTGTTACATTTAATAGGTAGTTAAAATGTGAATAGGTGTCATAAGAAGTAGAATTATAATTCCCCTCATGTTGGAGGAGGAATCTCAACCTTGTAAAAGAATTCTATATATAGGAGAGAGAGCAATGTACTCAGGGTTGGAAATTTATTAAAAAAGCTCTGATATTTGGCTTCATGTAAAGACTCTGTTTTAGCAATACAAGGTTGGCTTGACTTCTCAGGACTCAGGAGGGAGTCAATGTTTAGAATGTGTTGTGTTATTCTTTTCCTAATATTTGCAGTGGTATGAATGTGTAATCACTTATAATTCACTTGTAGTTCTCTAACTTCCTGTATGCATTCATAGACTGTGTGGTCCCATATGTTTTTGGTATGTTCTGAATGTGTTGAATACTGAATGCCCTAACTTCTATGTAAGGTTAATACCATTTTCATACTGAAATGATGTTGACTCCATAAGCCCAATGGATAGTTGCTAAATATGTTTCCACCATTCATATTTTTACATTTGTTTCACAAGAGTTAGCCATCTTAACTATAATAAAAAACATTAACCCTTTGAGAGAGCCCTCTCTGGTTGGGGAGGCTAAGCCTCAGCCTAAAGTAGGTTTGAAATAGTTACTTGAAGTCTTCCTGGTTTGCAGCCTTCCAGGGCCTGATTTTGATATAACACCCTCTAAGTACTGAGGTCTTTTCCTTTGATTGGAATAGACTGACAGAACCTCGTCTTCCTTCCTCCATCCCTTTCCAAATCATTGTCAAAGCTGGTGGTAGGGAAATACATTGCACATAGGTAGATGAAGGTGCTTCTGTTAGTATTTTATCCTCAACTGCTTGGAAAGCTTTGGGTTCCCCTCAGCTTGTGCCTATTACGCAGAATCTGAAAGCTTTTAATAGAACCATTAGTGAACCTTTAGGGATCCTTCCTAAGCTTTCTATTACCTTGGAAGGTAAAACTATCTATATTGATCTTATGGTAGTTCGAGGTCCCTTGGATTTCAATTTACTCCTTGGGCGTGACTATGTTTATGCAATGAAAGCTGTCGTATCGACACTCTTTCGCATGATGTCTTTCCCTCGCAATAGAAATATTGTGACTGTAGACCAGCTTTCGTTCCCTAGTCTTGTTTCAGCTACCAATAATATGACACCCCTAAATGTTCTCGATTCTAAAGTGGTATCTACCCCGCCACGAGTTAATTATGTGGCAACTGGTCCCATGTTTTCAGTTACTGATGTAAGTGAGCTTCTCACTATTTTGCTCATCTTCTTTTGATTTAGATCTGGTAATTGACATGGAAAACTCCATGGGATTTCTTGAACGCGATGTTCTTATCCCTCTTGAGTCCCTTGACATGTGTTCCTTCCAGAGAACTATTCTTCCTTCTGATGAAGACCTCTTAGAAGCCATGATCAAGGTGTGTCCGTTGACATGTCTTTCTTCCAGTTGGAAGCCATAATTAGTAGAAGCGAGGATAATTTGTTCCTCTCTAAACCTCGTTAAAAAATGAAACAAGGAGTCTTGAGCATAGTTCCTTGTCTTGTGTCAAGCTCGTTAAAAAATGAAACAAGGATAGGTTATATAGATAGATTGTAGAGAGTAGTCATGAGCATAGTTCCTTGTCTTGTGTCAGACTCGTTAAAAAATGAAACAAGGAGTCTTGAGCATAGTTCCTTGTCTTGTGTCAAGCTCGTTAAAAAATGAAACAATGATAGGTTATATATGTAGATTGTAGAGAGTAGTCATGAGCATAGTTCCTTGTCTTATGTCAAGCTCGTTAAAAAATGAAACAAAGGGTTTTGAGGAAAGTTCCTGTTACTGAGTCAACCTCGTTAAAAAATGAATCAGGTATGAGGATAGTTATTTTCCTGTGTCAACCTCATTAAAAAAAAATGAATCAGGTTCGAGGAAAGGTCCTGTTACTGAGTCAACCTCGTTAAAAAATGAATCAGGTTCGAGGAAAGTTCCTGTTATTGAGTCAAACTCGTTAAAAAATGACTCAGGTTCGAGGAAAGTTCCTGTTATTGATTCAACCTCGTTAAAAAATGAATCAGGTTCGAGGAAAGTTCCTGTTACTGAGTCAACCTCGTTAAAATATGAATCAGGTTCGAGCAAAGTTCCTGTTACTGAGTCAACCTCATTAAAAAATGAATCAGGTTCAAGGAAAGTTCCTGTTAATGAGTCAACCTCGTTAAAAAATGAATCAGGTTCGAGGAAAGTTCCTGTTACTGAGTCAACCTCGTTAAAAAATGAAACAAGGGTTTCGAGGAAAGTTCCTGTTACTGAGTCGACCTCATTAAAAAGTGAATCAGGCATGAGGACAGTTCTTTTCTTGTGTCATCCTCATTAAAAAAATGAATCAGTAGGTTATATAGGTAGTTAGGTTATATAGGTAGATTGTAGAAACTAGGTCACGAGGATAGTTTGTTCCCATCTCAACCTCTTTAAAAAATGAAACAAGGATTCTAGAGCATAGTTCATTGTCTTGAGTCAAGCTCATTAAAAAATGAATCAAGGATTTTAGAGCATATTTCCTTGTCTTGATTCAAGCTCGTTAAAAAATGAATCAAGGATTTTAGAGCATATTTCCTTGTCTTGAGTCAAGCTCATTAAAAAATGAATCAAGGATTTTGGAGCATAGTTCCTTGTCTTGAGCCAAGCTCGTTAACAAATGAATCAAAGATTTTGGAGCATAGTTCCTTGTCTTGAGTCAAGCTCGTTAACAAATGAATCAAGGATTTTAGAGCATAGTTCCTTGTCTTGAGTCAAGTTCGTTAACAAATGAATCAAGGATTTTAGAGCATAGTTCCTTGTCTTGTGTCAAGCTCGTTTCAAACATGAAACAGGGATTTTGAGGATAGTTCTTTTCTTGTGTCAACCTCTTCAAAAATGAAACAACTCCATTTCCGAGTCACGTCTTGAAAGTAAACCTTCATTTCATCCACTTGGTTGAATGCAATGAAGCTTGGGGGGGATGTACCTCACTTTGCATCATTATGCTAGGGGCATGCGAACTTATAACAAGCATAGTTTTTCGTTTCAAGCTTGTATAAACATGAAACGGACTCCAAGAAAAGTTCTCTATGGTTCAAGCTTGTGTAAAAATGAACCCATACCAGATTTACATCTCATGATTGCCTTTTTGATCCACTAAATTCTGTTAGATGAGCCTTCGTTGTTTTCATTCCATCGCCCCCATCTCTTTGGCTGATCATATGCTTTCACTTGGTTGTTTTTAATTTCTTGAGGGACCACAGTTATGAGTGGTTTGTTACCCAACCTCTTGACCATTACATGTTTTGAGAAATTCCACCATTGCCGGAACCAGTTGCTATCCTTTATACCACTCGTTCCTCTAGGACAAGTCCTCTTTAAGCTCTTTTCTGACTCGTAAAATATGAAAAGATTGCTAAGTTTTTCTTTTTAAACTCGTTAAAACAAAATTAAAAAGATGGTCCACTTACAGTTCTTTTCTGACCGTGTAAACATGCAAAGATTGCCAGACTTTTGTCGTTTCAAGTTCGATATTTGTAATAAAACGACGTGTCTTTGATTACTTTTTTACTTTTT
Organism: Pinus taeda; assembly: GCA_000404065.3. Classification (NCBI taxonomy): domain Eukaryota; kingdom Viridiplantae; phylum Streptophyta; class Pinopsida; order Pinales; family Pinaceae; genus Pinus; species Pinus taeda. The sequence goes on along the minus strand of APFE030890276.1, from coordinate 18,616 downwards.
CAGATCAAGGCCACTAATTATGAAAAGTACTCCTTGATCGTAATGGTCAAGCAATTCTCTCAAGTATTATTTTATACTTTTTCGGGCTTGCGAGACACAAATTTACGAAAAAGGACAACCATGGAGGTTTCTTAAGTTTTTCTTCTGACTCCCTAAAATTGAAAAACACCGAGTTTCTCCTATACTGGACTCGTTAAAATTTCACAGTAAAGGACCTGTTCAATTTCAAGCAGGAACGAACCACTCCTTCTTAGGGTTCGAATCTAAACTAAGTTGGACTCATCCGAAGGATGAGCTTATAACCAAGCAAATGTTATCCTCCTCAAGCTTGTCAAAAATAAAGAGGTACTTGCCAGAAACGGTGGGGGAAAAGAGAGAAAAATGAACCTATTTGTTGTACTTTGTGTTTGAAAAAAATTTCCATTACTCTTGAACACGACACTTTTATTCACCTGGGTTGCGAAATCCTTTACCTAACAGTTAATCAAGCCACATTGAAAGTCTTCAGCTAGTTTTCGGGTATTAGCTTTGGGTTAATTGTCACCAAGCCATCTGCAGTGTTGTTATGTGTCCAAGAGGTTTGTGCAAATAAACCATTCACCTGCGAAATATTTGTCATCCATCATTGACCATCCCTGAGTTAGTCCTTGCCAAATATATTTCTTCAGACTTGATCTATGGTTTTGTGTTATGGTCTTGCCTATGACAGATCGCTTTCTATCAAATCCGACTCATTATCTAGAAAGATGATCTAGAAATCATCAGTACCTTGGAATCTGCATGCCTCAATGGTAGGTTTCTTGCCTTTGATGACAGGTTGCATCATTGGCCTTTGATCAAAGGATTCTGTGACGTGTTCAACATCGACTCATTCATTCACATTTCATGGATTGTACTGAGTACTTTGAGGGCCATTGACATTACTGGTGGTTCCTCTCACACCTATTAATAGTTTACATCATTGACTGGTAATCAAGTGGTTTCTACCATGTTCGACTTCGACACATTCATTCACATGGATAGAATCGTACTAGTTCGGGAAGTAGAAATGAAGACCCTGGATCTAGTTTCCACCATCCAGGTTGCGAGGAATTTTATTATCATTATATAGTGGTCTATTCATAAATAGATGGATGTGCCCATACTGTGTCCATATGTCTCTACTTGTGATGTAATACAAAATCATTCTTGTATCATAACAGTTTTAGATAGTTCTTAGTCAGTTTTGATATGAGTATGGGAATGTCTACCTCAGCGATGATATTTTCACCAGACATATATATATTATATATATATAATATATATATATATATTAGTTATTATATATATATTATATATAACTATATATATATATATATATATATATATATATATACTATATATATATGTATATATATATATAATATTATATATATCTATATATATATATAATATATTATATATATATATATATATTATTAAATGTTTGAATTTTTTTACAGGTTCGACGGGTTCATCTAGGAAGATCCTTCGAAATGATAAAGTCCTTCACTCTCTCTAGATGATCAACAAATTATACTCAATCTATTACAGATTTGCACTTTAGGGGGCAATCTGTTACACACAACAATTGTCACCCCGGCAATGACTTTCTATAGTTTGTGTGAGTCCATCACCACTCATACATACCTCCTTTGCAAGTCTTAAGCCTTAGCTCTTCATGTCAAGCCTTGAAAATGGGAGAAAGACCTTAAAAATATCTCAAATCCTGGTTTCTCACTTTCTCCTAGCATTGCCTGTGGTACCGCACCCAATGGTCATGTCCCCTGTGAACCTTACCGCTCTGTTTGTTAAGTGATGGGTGCGAACCCCTGTAAAAGTTAAAAAGGCGTGAGTTCACTCTGCAAAACTCACCTTGGGTCACTTCTGGACGCTTCTAGAAGGAATATTACGTTGGTAAGTCCGCTCCACCTTGGTTCATCCATTCCATAACTAAGGGAGCTAACTCTATCATATGAGGTGCTTATCCCATTGAAGGAGGAACTGATCCCTTCATTGTGACTTGCAACTTCCTCCATTTGCACTATAAATTCAGGCATTGGGCTGGTTGTAGGGAGGTTGAAAGCTGAAGATTCTTGAGGGTAAATGCTGCTGGAAATTAGACTTCCTTTTTGAGCTTGTGAGAGGAGAGATCACATACCTTTCATTTCAATTGGGAAATGAGTGAGGCTTGTCTAATTAGAGGAGATTCCTGCTAGACCCTGGAAAGAGCTTGTGCAACATCAAGGCAAAGGTTGTAAGCTTCTTTTATTCATAAAGTTAATACAATCAAGTTTATTTTTCTCAATGAACTGTCTCTAATGGTTTATTTTATGAGCTCCTTGATCATCATGATGAACATGTTTTATTATATTATCTATGCAAGTGTTCTTTGATGTTTGTTTGTTTGTGTATGTAGGTTATTAAAAGGGAACTGCTTGAAGCTGTTGGAACAAAGCTGTCACAAACAAGCGTTGGACCGAGGTAGGGTCTATTACACCTCTTAGTTTTCATTTATGAATTGAAACATGTTTATAGAAAAGTAGATTTGCTTGTGCTGCTTGTTGCTAGATATCATTTGATACTAGGGAGATCGGTCTTGTCCGTAAGAATGATTTATCAGGCCAATAGTGGTGCTGCTTGTCTCTATTGTGGTTCCTTTTTCAATGGCAACATTATGCTCTTCCTTCTTACTCCGCAATCCCATTGCACTTAGCACCATTAAAATCTTCAGAAATCTCATTACACCATTCTGACCTCTCCTCCGTTTGCCTAATGGCTTCAATTCATGGTTGTCCCCATCGTAGCTAACTCAAAGGATAAATTGAGCAGTTCAAATATTTTGTAATCACTGGAAGGAGCATTGCTCCTCAGAGTTGGGGTTCATATATCATCAACGCACCACCCTAAAAATTTTTCTTGACAATGTTTGCCAATGTTGCTCCCATATCAAACAACTCATGCACTCTCTTCGAGACATGGTCAGAAAGAAATTTGTTGAGAATTCAAGCTTCAATGATAGAAGAAACGTACATCCATAGAAAGAGGAAAGATCCACCAATCAAGCGTAGGAGTAGATAGACCTAGCTCCACCCCAAACCCCATGATTTTTTTTCTCTCTAGTGTTTTGTTTCTCATCATAGTGAACAACAAATAGTGAATGTATTCTTCTGTTGCAACAATATGTTACAATCTACAAGTTAAATGTAATAAGTAAAACAAGTGTTTTCTAAATTCATGTAAAAGGAGGAAAACACAAACCTAGAGTTTTTCCCTAGTTTCCCCCTTTATCTAGTTAAAATCATAAAATCAATGTACCAAGGTGCTAGCCTTAGGCAACTTATTTTGTCATACATGATGGCACCATTGATCTAAGCGATCCAACAATCAATCTCAATACTCAACCTCAACTAGGTATTTTTTTTGTTATCTTACAAACAAATCTATGTTTTTGTTTTTAGGAATAGTTGTGTTTGAAAATGTCAATGGAATTTGAGATATTGAAAGTCATTTAAAAAAAAATTGAGTGCCTTAATTTAGGATAATTTATTTTGGCTTTTACTGTTAAACTCTATCATATGTTATAACTTGATTTATAAGAAATTGAATTTGCTAATGCTACCTATGCTCTCAATTAAGGATTGAAAACGAAATCTTGTAAAGCACTTGGATTCCAAGTGTAGGATGACATGGTGCAAATTACAATATTGTTGGCCCATATGCATACTACTTTTGATTTACTCATCTTTTGTATTTTACCCTTTTGTTTTGTTTTATATTTGACTTATACAACCGAGAAACAAAGTTCTTAATATTTTGCATCCTTTTACAATATTTGAAATTGTTGAATTGGTTTTGAGTGTTAGCCACATCCATGATTTTATGATTTTTTACTCCAGATGCAAGTGACACTTTCAACGCCATCATGAAAGATTAACAATTTAATGCTACTCTAGATTAACAATTTAATGCTACTCTTTCTCACACTACTGCCTTACTGCGTTTCATTTTGATCTACAATGTGATTTATTGTAATTTAAAATATGCTATTGAATATATAAATAAAAGTCTTGCAAAATTACACCACCCAATTTAAACCTAAAAAAACTTATTAATTTAAAGTAAAATTCAAATAAATCAAAAAAACCTATGATTCCTAAAAATATGATATATTAAAGTTGTAAAAATAAAAAGATATAAATTTTTATATATAATTTTAGAATAATAATACCTTTCCTTTAATTTTTTATTTACGCTTATAAAAATTTATGGCTTTTAAAATTAAAATTAAATTTAATATAAAAATAGTAAATGACTTTTTAATTAATTAATTAAAAATATCCATTAATAAATATGATATAAAATAAATTATAAAATAAATATGATATAAAATAAACATAAAATTGGTAAGTCATAATATTGGTAAAAAACTTATTTTATAAATAAAAAAATTCTATAAAATCTAATACATATTTCTTTACTTACGAATTGTTATGACATGTTTTGTTAAATATATAATACTAAAATTTTTTAATTTTAATTAAATATATATTTCTTTTAATCTATATTAATTTATTATTATATTAATGAAAGACATTGAATTGGTCCCGCAGAAATTGCACCTCAGAGAATTCAAAACACGTGAGAGGTTAAAGCTCCGAGAGTGTAAGGAAGCTTATCCTATATGTTATGTCTCTCACCTCCGATGTAATGTTTTTTTTTTATTAATAAAATTACATGTGTGAGGACATTTTTAGTAAATTTATCATTGTATTAGATTCACGGTAAAAAGAGTTTGGTATGATAAGCGAATTATGGTGAGGATAAGGCCATGATGAATCAATGATGAAAAAGTTTCCAATGCTTTAATCTTGTTTCATCATCATTAAAGGAATTTTCATTATAGGTATTTTTTTATTCAAGAAAATTGTTTGAGAATTCTGAATTATTATTTGTAATTTAGATTTATATATTTTTTAATGATTATATGTGTATATTTGTAATGAATTTGTAAATTTGGAAAGTATTTTGAAAAATAAAAGAAATAAAATTTTTCTAAAGACTTTTTTTTTTTTTTTTTTTTAAATATAAATTTCTAAATCTAAAATCTATTATGTTTGAGAAATAGAAAAGAAAAGTAAAAAGAGAAAAAAAAAATTGTAATATAGAAATTACCCAAATCTTGTAGATCTAACAACTTTTAAAAAACCCTTTAAAGAAATTTTTTGTTCCCATTTTTTTAAATTAGTAATTTTCTTTCTATTTTCAAGGTTGCTTGCCATAAAATTGAAGTGGATTTTTTAATGGTAGTTTCATCACAACATACATATATTATAATCACATGTAATTCTCCAACAAGCATTTTCAACCTATACTTGAAAATGATTGTCTCATTGCAAACCTAACCTCATCCATTATGTTTGTTAATGTTATCTAGTCACCTATTAGTTGTTATACATCTCAGAACTGATTAGTTGTTATACATTTAGGAGTTTTTATAGGTATATTCTTGTCAAATTTTCGTAAAATTTGGTAGGTATTTATTGTAATTACAAGTTTGAGTTGTAAACTCTCTGCAATCCCAATGTATCAGGGGTTTTTCATTGTATGGAATTTATATATGTAATAAAAAGATCATAATTTAACCAAAAAAATTGTTTCGTTAGATTCTAGCCAAAAACTTCAAAACATAGAATAGTTAGACAACACCATAGACAAATATTAGTGTTGTACCATTAATCAAGCCATCTTGAAATTCAAGATCCATAATTGACTCATATAAATATTAGTTTAATTGGGCTACCATGCGTATGATGAATGGGTTCGATTATATCACTTCTTCATCAAGAAGACTTTATTTGATTCCATATTCTTCTCAGACAAATCATGCATCTTCTTTAATAGCCCTTTTGATGTCTTCTCACTCACTTCATTAAAGTAGACACTCTTTGCTAGGCATTTCTGAATTTTAGGAATGGTCATCCTCTCTAATGACATCCAAAATTCATCTATCATTGTTGGGGGTTTCTTTGTGATTCTTGGGGTTTCTTTGTTGCTCCTTCAATTAGAAAATATTAATCCTCTAGAATCACTATATAGTCCATTTGTGATTTAGATGGGGGAAATAGACCCCATTAAACTTTTCCGTACCACTTACTGTATAGTCTCTATATTGATAAGAAAACATAGCTCTATATTGATAAGAAAACATCGCTGACACCATTAAGAATAAGACTCTAAAACTAGTCCTTAATAAGATAGTAGAAAAATAAATTAAGAAAATAAAATTTAATTGATAAACTAGACACAAGATTTAAGTGGAAAACCCCATTCATGGAAAAATCTGGGGGAAAGGATTAGAGATTTTTTATTACAATATTAATGAAATATTTCATTTCACTCTCTTCTTTTGCACCCACTTCTTTTTACTCACACCCCTATAAAAATAAATGTCATCATAATACTTCTTTTTACTCACAACCCTATAAAAATAAATTTCATAAAAATACTAAATGCCTAATACTATGGGTTATCCATACCATGAGTGCATACAACTTTTACTTTAAATTGGTCTCACACAAGGGGTCACATACACCAATTTAGTGTCTAGCTTAGTCGGTGACCTTGAAATTAGATAATAATAATAATAATAAATAATCTATTGTAACTATTAATAACAAGGGGGTCTCCATACCACCATTTAATTGTCTAATTTAATGATGACCTTAAAATTGGATAATAATTAATTAATAATAATTAAAATAAATGTAATTGTAACTATTATATTTTTATATAACTATTGATTAAAAACGAGTTTTAAATTAAATATATGTTTATATAAATTTTTTTTTTTTTTTTTTTTTTTTTTTTTTCAGTATTTATAATGTTTAATTAATAAAAATAAAATTGCAGTTGAATTCAACTAATTTATTATTTCATTATTATATTTTCTTCTATTTATTTATATAATAAATTATATATTTAACCTATTAATAAATACTAAATTTAAATTCAAATCTAATATTTTATGTTTTATTTTATTAAATTCATCCATTATTATTTTTGAAAAGTTTTTAAATTAATAATTAAAAAAGCACATAACTATAACTGCAACATTATTGCAAAGCTATTCTCCTGGTAAAATTAGCAATTTTGAAACTCAAAAACTTTCTCATAATATTTATTTTCCAAAATAATCAAACCAAGAAGCGTGTTCAATATTTCTCTTAGATTTTGAAGAACTAATAGATTTTGTCCAACAAAATTAAATACCTTCGTGTTAAACGAGAGCGGAGAAAACAGTTCGATTTAACATGGTTTTATTTCTGGTGTTTTCTACCGATGTCACGAGGTGTTTTTTTAGCCATGTCACAAATTTGGATGAAAAATGTTCTTATATATAATTTAAATTATAATTTAAAAATGTTGGATTTTTTTTGAAAAAATCATAATTTGTATTATATTGAGCTGTATGGATAGATCCAAATAGTACATATTTTGCAAAATACATAAACCATAAGTCAGAAGAAAGTTCTTTTTAGCAGATATCACAAAAATATACTAAGAAAGAAATCCAAAATACATAAAAAACCATCATCACCGGCTGGGAGAATATACAGAGATAGATACCATCAAATATTAACCATCAAAACCCTGAGAATAAAAAAGGAGAACTCCATATACAGATCATAAGGAAAAATAGAGAAAAGTCAGAAACCCCGAATGCAGAAGTCTTGAATGAAAAAAGACTCTCCCTCCGCTAAACCTCCAAGGACCATGAACCCGAGCTAAGGAGAAGACCCTTCTTTGACAGACAGTCCGCTACCTGGTTCCTGGCCTTGTAGATGTGCCAGATGGAGCTGCCTTCCATGAGACCCCAAAAAAACATAATTCTATTCACCCAGCCAGCCAAATGTGGGCATCTGATGAGGCTGTTACCGTTGAGGTGATCAACCATGGATTTGGAGTCCCCAAAGATAGAGATGGAGTGGATGTCAAAATAGACACAGAAAGCAAGAAGACCCGAAGGGCCTTTGCTTCTGCCATATTGTTTCCCGAAAGGCCTTTGCTTCTGCCATATTGTTTGTCCCTAATCCTGCATTCCAAGACAACCTATAATGAAGATGTTCATTCATGATAATGTGCACCCCACAGCCACAAGAATTTCGTTGGACAACACCGTCAAATAAGGCCATCGGGGGCCTCATGGAAGAATCTAGCAGCGCATTTTTGTCGATCTTTTTCAACTTGGGACCCTTTATGGTGACAGAGTCGTATATGAGAGATATGGATTGTAAAATGTGCATGAGAGGCTCCTTTGCATTATTGAAATTTTTACTGTTTCTCCATCTCTACGCACACCATAAAAAGATTACTAAAATCGGTCTCCATGATTCACTTTGCCTACCCCACCAATCAAAAGCAGCATGAGTAGAGGCATGAGAAACAAGAGTAAATCCGTAAAAAAATGCCAGATTCTACCATATTAAAATGTTGGATTGTTTGATTTGTTTTTTTAGTGAAAATGAATTTAATTTTTGACCCAAATCTTTTAAAATTTAACAATTATAATTTAAATTTTCATAAAATTTTACAAATTTTATCACAATCTTCCCAAAAATTTTACAATTTTTTTAATAATTTGAGAATTATAAAAATTTAGCTTAAATTTAAATTTTCATAAAATTTTACAAATTATCCTAATCTTCCCAAAATTTCAATTAATTTGTGAATTTATAAAAAAATTTTTGGGCTTAAAATTGTTAAAAATTTATAGAGATGTACAACAAAATATTAGAAATTTGAATATTTTTACATATCATAGTCAAATATTTTACAATTTGCATATTAAGATTAATTTGCCAAAGTTTCCAAACATTAACATAAATGTCTATCTTTAAAAGTATATAGGGATTGCATAAAAACATTAGAAATTTAAATATTTAACAAAATTATAGACAAACATTTTACAATTTGTATATTAAGAAACCATCATTTGTAAATTTTAACATAAATTTTCATCCTCCAAATTTTCCAATATAACAAAAAATACCAAAATAACGGGCTAATATCTCATATTCATTCAATTTAACTGATTTGAAGTAAATTAAATGGTTTGTTTTGTTAGTTATAATTTAATTTTAATAAAAAATGATTAGATGGTGAATTTTTCTATGTACAGAAATATGGATAACTGTGTTTTCTGAGATGTAGTTTTATATGTAAACATTCACCATTGTTTGATAGTAAATTTATTAGCTACCTATCAATATTCATTGGCCATTTAACTAACTAGTAAGAAATTTATATATAATCAGCTTTGATGAATCATTCGACTTATATTATTCGCTATAACAAATTTCTATCCGGATCGTTCCAATTATCGTCGTTTTACAGGTCGTGAAAACATGTCCATTGTTATAATCATAGGTAAAATCTTCGAAATTCAGTATCTACGTTTTAAGCGTTAATCCCCACGGGAATTGGTTTACACTATTTTCATAGGCGTTGGATGAAGGTCATACTGATTCATCGAATACTGATATCAGTCACTTCATTCCACCGCAGGTTGCTCATTTGGAGGACTTGCGCTGATTGCGATAGCGGGATTCTTCGTAAGAGAAGAAGAACACAGTCTACTGGTAGCCCTTCTTCAAAAGTGAACGAAATTCCTTAGGGAATATGCTTATGAAATGCCAACCAGATTTTCACTCTCTCACCTCAAAAAAATCACAAACAACTTTTCTGAAAGGTTGGGAGAAGGTGGTCATGGTGTAGTCTATAAGGGAAAGTTTAGGAACGGAATTCTAGTGGCTGTGAAGCTTATTGATTGACAGAGGCGCACGGAGGCCCAATTCACGAATGAAGTGGCCACCATTGGACATGTACACCATGTCAACTTGGTTCGTCTGTTGGGGTATATTGTTATGAAAGTACATGGCTAATGGATCTCTTGACACATTTATATTGGCCAGAAAATGTTGAAATATTAATTTCAACTTGCCGTGCAGCAGTATTAAAACGGCAACTTTAAAAACCATTCCCGAAAACTATCAAAGCTCATCGGACCATTTTTGTTGTGAAGGTGGTTTTCGTACAAGCTCGCACAATGCAATAATATTTTGCCAAATGTACTTTAACCAAACCACTTTCCATCTGGACGTAAAGTTCACTAACAAAGGGTCTCCCGATATTGTTTTGAATCGTCTGATTGAGTTCATCATTATTCACCGTCGATTGCAATCAAGCTGCCAGCAAATGAATTTGACGTGCGGTAAAATTTTTTTGTGTTGACCGCGAGTGAAACATAAAGGCAACTTAAATGTGTTCGTAGAATATTGATAAAAGTTTTTAATTTTAATGTTTTTATTTCCTACGGAGGTATGACAAATTTAAAATAGGTATGGGCATAGCATATAGTTTTTAATTATATTGTTTTAAATTCACAGGTGTAAGTTTTTGTTTTACTGAACAAGTAAAACACATTGTAATGGTTTTTTTGTTAATTGTATTTTTGGTATGAAATGCACAACAGTGCAAAGAAGTGAATATAGTGAATATAGAAAAACACAGGGGAAGCAATGTGCAGGTGAAAACACACACAACAGTGTGAATGTAAAAGTGGACTTATGTAATGGAATGAAAAATGCATAGCAGTGCGAGGTAAAAATATTTGCAGCAGAGCATATGTAAGGAATTTCTTTTACCATAGTAAATCCATGTAACTTTTGTTTTCACACAGCAGTGAATGTAAAAGAAATTTTTACACACAGTGGTGTAAAATTTCAAAGGAGACAGAGTAATTTTGCTAAAATGTTTTGGTGAATCCCTCTAAGTGAAAGAGGATGAATCTTGTATCAAGAATTTTATTTTTAATGAATACAAATCTTTTATGGGTGTGTAATACTCTGTTCTCAGAAATTTTTCAAGCTTCCCTGTGCTAAGTTCCTGGAAAGAAAAACAGAGCATTGTCTCTGTGTGCAGTTTGTTAGTTTTTTTGTTTTTGGGATTTTACCAGAAAAATCCCCAACAGTGGTATGAGAGCAGATCTAGGCTCTTTGAAGGTGTCAAAGAAGCTGAAGGGAGGAGTTTTTTGTCGCAGCAGTAAATCTTCTCCAGCAAAGTGAAGACTCAGTGAAGAGGATCCAGGTATTTCTCAAATTAGTTTCTTGTGTTACTGTTGAAGAAACAGTGAGTATTCTTAAAAAAAAGAAACACAGTCAGTTATTTGAATCATAGTTAAAGAGTGCTAGAATGGCCAGCACCAGCACCAGCATGGGTATGTTTAATCCTCAATTCCCACAGTTCAATGGGAAAAACTATGACTATTGGGCAATAACCATGAGAGCCCTGTTTGCCTGTCAAGATTTATGGGAAATAGTTCAAGATGGTTTTGAAGAACCAACAAATGAAAATGAGTTTGATAGGTTAACTCAGGCAGAGAAAGATCCGTTGAAGAGCAATAGGAAAAAGGATTCAAAAACCTGTGTATTTCTGTATCAAGCTGTGGACCAGAGTGTGTTTCCAAGGATAGCAGCAGCTAAGACATCCAAAGAAGCATGGAAAACCCTCAAGAGAGCCTATCAAGGCATGGAGAAAGTGAAAACAACAAAACTACAGTTGCTGAGGAGAGATTTTGAAAATCTTTGCATGAAGGAGTCAGATAACATTGACTCATTCTTCATACATGTGATTGGTTTGGTCACACAAATGAGGACTCATGGAGAAGTTCTTGAAGAAAAGAGGATTGTGGAGAAACTTTTGAGGGTCCTACCCTCAAAGTTTGATGTAATTGTCACCACCATAGAAGAGACAAAGGATCTCTCCAACTTTTTAGTTGATGAACTTCATGCATCACTGATAACACATGAGCAGAGGTTGAGTAGAAATGAAAATTCATCTCTAGAGCAAGCTTTCAAGACCCAGATGTCCTTTGGAAGAGGAAGAGGTCAAGGCAGAGGAAACAAGAGAGGAAGAGGCAGAAGCTAAAACAGAGGTGGAAGGAACAGTCCAGCAAATGCTCAAGGAAGAGGCAGCAACCCAAATCAGAACCAAGGCCAAGGCAGCAGCCAAAAAAGAGAACAACATCATGCTCAAGGACAAGGTATGAAAAATCCAATGTCCAATGCTATTACTGTAAAAAATATGGGCATTATGCAAATGAATGTAGGAAGAAACAGCATGATATGAGTAATAGACAAAATGCAAATGTTACTAGAGAGAACATCAGCCAAACTAATGTATTGTTAGCTTGTAACATGGCTGAAACAAATAGTGAAGACATATGGTTTTTAGACTCAGGTTGCAGTAACCATATGACAGGAAATAGAGCTCTCTTTTCTGCCCTAGATAAAAATATGAAATCTGAAGTCACACTAGGAACTGATAGCAAAGTGTCTGTTATGGGAAAAGGGGAGGTAAAAATATTTACAAAGCAAGGAGAAAGGAAAACCATAGCAGATGTGTATTATGTCCCCGGAATGAGATGTAACCTCTTGAGTATTAGACAGCTTGTCCAAAAAGGTTACAATGTTTACTTTGTGAATGATGTGTGTACCATCATGGATATACCACCCAGCAAACGATGCATTGCTGAAGTGAAGATGACAAGGAACAGGATGTTCCCTCTCAGGATCAGGGCAGATTTGAAGAACAAAAATGTAATTGCAGCAGTTGACCCAAGAGGCCTTCCAAAGCGTGCCAAAGGATGAGAATTGGTTGTGGCACTTGAGATTTGGACATCTCAATTTTGGAGGTCTAAACTTGTTGAGCAGAAAAGGAATGGTGAAGGGATTACCATTGATAGAGAAACCGGACAGCCTATGTGAAGGTTGCATATTGGGAAAACAACATAGAGAAAGTTTTCCATCAGGTAAAAGCATAAGGGCAAAGGCACCCTTAGAGATCATTCACTCAGATGTATGTGGACCAATGCAAACTCCATATTTAGCAGGCAACCAATATTTTCGAACATTCATTGATGATTTCACAAGAAAAACTTGGGTTTATTTCTTGAAGAATAAAAGTGAAGTGTTTGAAAAATTCCGAAATTTCAAAGCACTTGTAGAGAACCAAAGTGGGCTGCATATCAAAGTTTTAAGAACTGACAGAGGAGGTGAGTATATCTCCAAAGAATTCCTACGATTTTGTAGAGAAAATGGAATTCACAAGCAATTTACAGCTAGGTACACCCCACAGCAAAATGGAGTTGTTGATAGGAAAAATAGGACCATCATGGATATGGCAAGAAGCATGTTGAAGGCAAAGCATTTGTCAAATGATTATTGGGCTGAAGCTGTAAATTGTGCAGCGTATATTTTGAATAGGTGTCCTACAAAAGCTGTGATGAACAGAGTGCCAGAAGAAGCATGGAGTGGGAGAAAGCAAGGAGTCACCCACATGAGAGTTTTTGGATGTGTGGCCTATGCACACATTCCAGATCAGTTAAGGAGGAAGTTGGACAGAAAAGGGGAGAAATGTATTTTCATTGGATACAGTGAGGAATCCAAAGCATACAGGTTGTATATCCCATCTACCAAGAAGTTTTTTGTGAGCAGAGATGTTCAGTTCATTGAGGAGGAAGCTTGGGATGGTAGCATAGAGAAAACAGTGAATGTTAAAAACTATTTGTCTCATGATGAAGATGATGAGGAGATGGCTGAAACACATCCCCAAATAGCAGTGCCAACACAAGGGCAGCAAGCAACACCCTTGAGGAGAAATGAAAGTGCTTCTCCAAGCACACCACAAGGAGGAGATTCAAGTGCATCTTCAAGTACTTGCACACCAAATGAAAGAGGTAAAAAGTTTAGAAACTTAAGTGACATTTATGATAAAGGAATGAATTCCTTATTTGCCTTGTATTGTCATGTTGAGGATCCTATTCATTTCAAAGATGCAATTAAATATAAGAAATGGATAGAAGCTATGGATGAGGAAATGAATGCCATAGAAAGAAACAAGACATGGGATTTGGTTGAGCTACCAAAAGGTAAAGAAGTCATTGGAGTTAAATGGGTCTACAAGACCAAGAGCAATGTTGAAGGCAAAATTGAAAGACACAAGGCAAGACTGGTTGTCAAGGGATACAAGCAGTAGTATAGGAGAGAATATGAGGAAAATTTTGCACCGGTTGCAATAATGGAAACCGTGAGAGCAGTGCTGTCCATAGCAGCACAAAACAAGTGGAAAGTTTACCAAATGGATGTGAAGTCAGCATTCCTAAATGGAGTGTTAAAGGAGGAGGTCTATATTGAACAACCTCTAGGCTATGAAAAGAAAGGCCAAGAACGTAAAGTATGCAGATTGAAGAAAGCTCTTTATGGGCTGAAGCAAGCGCCAAGAGCATGGTATAGTAGGATAGACTCCTATCTACTGGAAAATGAGTTTGACAAATGTGAGGGAGAACCCACAGTCTACATCAAAGAAAAAGATGGTAAATTGTTAATTGTAGTGTTGTATGTTGATGATGTTATTTTCACAGGCAATGATGTTTATCTTATTGAAAATTTCAAAACAGTCATGAAAGACGAATTTGAAATGACTGACATGGGTTTGCTGAGATACTTCTTAGGAATAGAAGTAGATCAAAATGAAAATGGAATTTTTATCTCTCAAGAAAAATATGTAAATGAAGTGTTGGGCAAATTTAATATGCAAGAGTGCAAGGCAACAATCACTCCCACAGTAATGGGATTAAAACTTAGCAAAGAGAACAGCAGCAAAGATTTTGATCCTAGTCTATACAAGAGCATAGTTGGCAGCCTTATATATTTAACTACAACTAGACCTGACATAATGTTTGTTGTTAGTTTAATTTCCAAATTCATGGAGAGGCCAAAGGAAGCACATTGGCAGGCAGTAAAAAGAATTTTGAGGTATGTCGAAGGTACTAAAAGACTTGGGATTTTATAAACTGCCTCAGAATGTTCAAATTTAGTTGGATACACTGATAGTGATTGGGCTGGAAGTGTAGATGATCGGAAAAGCACTTCCGGTTATGTTTTTCACATGGGTTCAGGAGCCATTTCATGGGCTTCTAAGAAACAACCTATCGTGGCGTTGTCTACAGCAGAGGCAGAATATGTGGCAGCTATAGCAGTAGCATGTCAAGCAGTTTGGATGAGAAGGATGTTGAGAAGCTTAGGCCATGAGCAGGAAAAAGCGACAGTGATTTTTTGTGACAATAGATCAGCTATTGCATTATCAAAGAATTTAGTGTTTCATAAGAGGACGAAACACATTGACACAAGGTTTCACTACATCAAGGAATTGGTAAGCAATGGAGAAATTGTCTTAGAACATTGCAGGACTCAGGAATAGGTTGCAGACATTTTGACAAAGCCATTGGACCAGAAAAGCTTCAAATTTTTGAGAAAGTGTATGGGTATGACTGAATGCCCAACAGTTGAAATTAAAGGGGAGTGTTGAAATATTAATATCAACTTGCCGTGTAGCAGCATTAAAACGACGACTTTAAAAACCATTCCCGAAAACCATCAAAGCTCATCGGACCGCTTTTGTTGTGAAGGTGGCTTTCATACAAGCGCGACCGATGCAATAATATTTTGTCACGTGTCAAATGTACTTTCAGCAAAACCACTTTCCATCGGGACGTAAAGTTCAGGAACAAAGGGTCTCCCGATATTGTTTTGAACCATCCGATTGAGTTCATCATTATCCACCGTCAATTGCAATCAAGCTACCGGCAAATGAATTTGATGTGCTGTAAAAAATTTTTGTGTTGACCGCCAGTGAAACATAAAGGCAACTTAAATGTGTTTGTAGAGTATTGGTAAAAGTTTTTAATTTTAATGTTTTTATTTCCTACGGAGGTATGGCGAATTTAAAATAGGTATGGGCATAGCATATAGTTTTTAATTATATTGTTTTAAATTCACGGGTGTAAGTTTTTGTTTTACTGAACAAGTAAAACACATTGTAATGTTTTTTTTGGGTTTTTTTTTAAATTGTATTTTTGGTATGAAACACACAGAAGTGCTAAGAAGTGAATATAGAAAAACACAGGGGAAGAAATGTGCAGGTGAAAACACACACAACAGTGTGAATGTAAAAGTGGACTTATGTAATGGAATGAAAAATGCATAGCAGTGCGAGGTAAAAATATTTGCAGCACAGCATATGTAAGGAATTTCTTTTACCGCAATAAATCCTTGTAATTTTTGTTTTCACACAACAGTGATTGTAAAAGAAATTTTTACACACAATGGTGTAAAATTTCAAAAGGAGACAGAGTAATTTTGTTAAAATGTTTTGGTGAATCCCTCTAAGTGAAAGAGGATGAATCTTGTATCAGGAATTTTATTTTAAATGAATACAAAGATTTTATGGGTGTGTAATACTCTGTTCGCATAAATTTTTCAAGCTTCCCTGTGCTAAGATCCTGGAAAGAAAAACAGAGCATTGTCTCTATGTGCAGTTTGTTTGTTTGTTTTTGGGATTTTACCAAACAAATCCCCAACAGAAAAGAGAAGGGCCAAATGTTAAGGTGGACACAACTGTATTCTATCGCTTTGGGTGTGGAATTGCATATTTACACCATGATTGCGAGAAACACATCATACATTTTGACATAAAACCTTACAACATATTGCTGGGCGCTAATTTTGGTCCTGTAAAACTGTGTGGGAAAGGCGAGGACCATGTTTCCATGATGAGCGGGAGAGGGACACCGTGTTATGTTGCGCCAGAGGTGTGTGATTCTGATGCAGGTCCTGTCACTGATAAATCAGATGTCTATAGTTTTGGAATGTTTTTGCTAGAGATTTGTTGGGGAAAAAATAACATCGATGGGAAGGCCAGCCATTCAAGTCAGTTTTATCTTCCTGACTGGGCTTTCAAGCTTCTTGATGGTGGGGAGTTAGGGAGGAGGGGGAGAAATGGAAGCAGAAGAAGGTGAAGATGAGGAGACTCACAAAAATTGGACAACGGTGCATACAATACAGCTCCACAGATCGCCCTTGTATGAACAAGGATTGTTCAAATGTTAGAAGGCAATGCAGGTCACGTAGTATACTCAAATGTAGTATACTTACCTAATAGTTAGTTAACCATTATGTTAGTATGAGATATTATTCCCTTGTGGGTACACTTATAAAATTTCCTATAGTGATATGTTGGGTCTTATTCTCTATACAAAACCAATTCTTGCAATCAATATGGGATTAAGAACAAATAATAGAGGAGATTTATTACTCATAGAATCAATTCCAATATACTATAATATAGAATATATGATTGTTGTTCTACACATGCTCACTGACACAACACATTGCATAGAGGAGGAGAACACATTGCATAGAGGAGGAGAGCAAGGTCAAGGAAGCATATTCAACCCTGTAGAATATGAAATGACTTATTTCAAGCCAACTAATAAACCAACAATATTATGAAGAAAAATACATATAAAACAAATAAAACACAGTGATTATGTGAGCTAAAAACTGCTGCAAATCTCATATATTAATTGAACCATTAACTACATTCTTATATAGTAAAATTATTACTAAAATCAACTTTGAAACAAATCTACTGGCATTACAGCTAATTTCCAGCACTATTATACCTAATTTCTAGCACTGACCACCCTAACAATTTGCTGCCTTAATTTTGCATAGAACACAAAATCTGTTGGCTAATTAGTCAGCAATTTACATAACTAATTAAGCATTATTCCCAACACTCCCCCTTAATGATTAATGAGGATTTACTATCTTATCTCGTAGTGCCAAAAACTGATCTTCTGCAACTGCTTTGGTGAAGATATCTGCTAGTTGATGTTGAGTATTTATATGCTTCAATTCAATATCCTTCTTCTGCACCAAATCTCCAATGAAGTGATATTTCAGGTCAAAATTCTTTGTCCTACTGTGATGAACCAGATTCTTTGCTAACTTGATGAGACTTACATTATCACAATAAATCACTGTAGGATGAATTTGTTTTTCTCCAATTTCTTCCAAAATCTTTCTAAGCCAAAGAGCTTGTGTACCTGCTGAGGTAACTGCAACATACTCCACTTCTGTGCATGAGAGGGAAAAAAGGCTTTGCTTTTTTGAGCTCCATGTAATCAAACCAGAACCAAAAGAGAAACAATTTCCAGATGTGGATTTATGGTCATCAAGACTACTTCCCCAATCTGAATCACTAAATCCAACAAGATTGAACTTTTGAGAAGAGTAGTAATGAATACCAAAATTTAGAGTGCCTTTCACATACCTTAAAATCCTCTTGGCTGCCTTCATATGTATTTCAGATGGATTTGTCATATACCTTGAAACAAGTGAAACTGAATTATGTAATATCAGGCCTTGTGTGGGTTAGAAATATCAAGCTCCCCACAATACTTCCATAAGTTTTCTCATCAACTAAATCAACACCATCATCTCTACATAACACCTCTCCATGAGCACTTGGAGTAGGGGATGGATGACAATCAAGCATATCAAATTTATTTAGCATATCATGTGCATACTTTGTCTAACAAATGAAAATTTCATCCTTACTTTGATAAACCTCCATTCCTAGAAAATATTTAATGATGCCTATATCTTTCATCTCAAATTATTTCATCATAGCA
>APFE030890263.1:901-18604 GCA_000404065.3 Pinus taeda | reverse complement strand
AAATCCATAATTTTTATATACTTTTTTCAAACAATATATCGAAAAATATTGAACGCTTAGTTAGAGATTGCAGCATCCATTTAGTTAGAGACTGCAACAACCATGCTATAAATTGAATAAAATATTCTATATACATTTTTTTTATCTATAACACTCATTGTAGTGAAATTGACCCTTTAATTTCACACAAAAACATCTAAATGTTTATCAATAAGAATCCAATTACACATTCATACAGGCTACAGTTACCTTATGTTTGAATCCATAGTATAGAGACTACATCGAATTATGTATTCATTTCGTATTAATATAGTCATCTCGCAAATAATTTGAGTGTACGATTATAATTAATGCGTGAAATTCACTTTTGAAGCTTTATGTACAATCATGTTCTCACTCTTTCATTTGTCAATGATCAGGTCATTGCCTATACGTCATCAGATCATATGGTTAAACCATATATAGTTCTCCTCTTAATAATTTTGACTAATATATAACTTCAGCAATACAGTCATGGCATGCGTGTCTTAAATTCTCCACTTAAATATACTCACTAAAATAGAAAACGAGTTTTTCTTACAACCGAATCCAACCATGGCCACTTAGAAACGTTTTCAAAAATAGAAATGAAGAGTGAAGTTAGACTTTGTGCACTTACACAGTTGGTAATGAACATAGGATGAAATATTTTGAAAGATCGTGGTACGGTATTTGACGGGCATCCCAGGGTGATTTTCCTGTCAAATGCAATTTAAAAACTGTCAAGATCATTTTTTCTTTGAAAGTGTAAAGATGAAATGGGAAGGTTTAGTAAATAAGGATGGTTACTATTTAGTTAATTCCTATATGTGAATGTATATTCTTTTCAATGAAAGCTAATATATATCTTGTATGTATATATAACTTATTCCAAAAGAAACTAAAATAATATTTATGATAGCATAAAAGTAATTACATACAATCTTTTTATGAAGAAGCATAGCTCAATATTTTTTCTATCAATGCAAAGAAAATATCTCTTTAACACAATGACTATTCTTTGTAAATGCAAGAGTTTAACATAATATCTCTTCTTTAATGTATGTAACACATATACCCTTACTGAAATTCTACTATCTGTAGCTATTATTTTCATATAAACAAATACATATTTGTTTTTGGAAAGGAATTTAATATAACCCTATTTCTCTATCTTTTTACATGGAAGTTTCCCATGCTTCCCTTTCAAGAAAATACCATAGATAAACATATTTTACGCATAAAAAATAGACAACAATAGAAAGGTGAACTTAACCTTTTATGAACCAAAATTGACACAATTCATCTAGTGAGGCATTCTTTTAGAGAGGCGATGCATTCTTTTCAAGAGATTATTGTTTTCGAGAAAACTAAGATAATAACTTTTTTATACATGTAAAAATATATTTTCTCTCTCATAATGACTACACTTTTGTGCATACAACATATGTATTTTTTCTAACAAATGCCCCTTACTTCAATGCACATAATATTTTCAAGAAACAAGCATGTGTTCTTGTTCTTGTGTGAACAAAATCCATATGAATATTTCTAGAAAACAAACTCTATTTTTCAACAATTCATGCACAAAAATCCTATGCAAGTATTTTTGCATTTAGATCCTTGCAGTATTTAAATAATCAACATAGGCAATATATACATACAGATTCATGAAAACCATTCCAAGAAGATTAATCTAATTAACTTTTCTCTTCTCCAAAAATTTGAAAGTATATGCAAAGACATTTCACTTCGAAATATAATACAATGATGCATGAAATTAATATTTTCTTCTCAATAATTAACAAAAAAATTACTCCAAGAATTCCAATATAATGGATATAATTATTTTGCACATATTTCTATTAAGAATGTATAGGAACCATGCTAATATATCCAAGTAAATTAATAATCTAATTTTATCTCATAATTTTCTGGCAATCTTTTTTGTTATGATCCAGCTTATTTTCTTTCTCTTTTCATAAAAAAGGGTTTACATACATTCTTTTCATAAAAAATATCATGATTTGTTTAAACTCTTTTTTTTGAGTTTCACATGTGTTTTCTTTCAAAGAAAATAACATCCCTAACGTATTTTTTATGTAAATTAATATGATTTCTTTCATAAAAAAATATCATAAAACATTTTCAACAAACTCGTTAACTTATATTCAAATACTTGAAATATTTTCAAGAATTTCATTTACTTAAATCGTATTCATTCTTAAGAACATACGACAGATATTTTCAACGGTTAAATAATGTAGCTCAAATATGAAAAATATTTTCAAGAGTTAAACTAATTAACTCACATACCTCATGTGTGCAAAGACATCACATACAAAAATATTTTTCAGCGAAATTAACTATATACTCACCTTTCTTCTTAGAGAGTCTTTGGGCATAAAACTTAGTAAAATGTTCTTGCCATTGGAAGTATTAGTTATGAAGCACACATTTGTGAAAGGCTTGCTCTGAAAGACCATCCTTATTTCTCTTACCCTTAGACACAAAATTCTCAAATATTATTCAACAGGAATTTGTTTAGCATTCTCAAACTCTAACCATTTGGATTAGTCATAACGCATTACCCCCAATGCCTAGAAGCATGAAACTTAATTAAGTAATGAATCAACACCACTCAACACCACTCACTTTTGTTCTTAATATAGATATGAAACTCAAATTAGTTTTTGTGCTTCAACCCCTGGTGTATATGTAACTCCACCTGCCTTTATCTCTATTTCCTTTATGCCCTCTGTCGATAGGTTAATTGTAGAAGGCACAATAGACCACGTCTTTGGAATACCCCTAGTCCCGTATACATTTTTTCCCACTTTTAGTTTTCTAGATGTTTAGCTGCTAACTAATTCTCGAAAAACTCAGATGGTTAATCAATATTAAATATATATACTTTTTCTTTATATAACATCGAATGAATGTTAAATACTAATTGTAATTGTTCTTTCCATCAACAACTATTTGATAATTCATTTTGTTTCATTTGTTAATCCTTCTCCCAAATAAGTTATAAATAAATTTAACCCCAGATATTAAATTTACCATCATAAGCTTTACATTTGTTATTACATCTCACAATTTTGTGGTGGCATTAGGGGTATTACATACTCCCTCTTGAAGTTAACATTTGCCTCGGTTTTTATCACTAACATTTACTAATGGCATGCATTTATGAACAACAAAAAATGGACATCTTTCTTTCAAAATGAGGAATTTGTTTTTAGGTATTACCCATAAGAAAAAACAATAATGCTTTATCACTAGACATAAGTATTTATAGTTGAAAATTCATGGAGGTTCTACTTTATGTCATTTAGCCATTATTCAAATTCTTAGAAATAAAACAGAATCTCTATTCCAACTTACCTTTGCTTACCAATTACTCTTGAAACCATAGTAGCTTTACGCAAGCACTCTAGAATGGGAAACACAACACGGGCTCCATCGAAATCACCCTATAATGTATGAATAATAAATCCAACATAATCATGTTAACAACAACATTTTCAATCAAATGAGATAATTTTAACTATTAATCAATTGTTCTATTTCAGGTTTTATTTTGAGCATAGTACTTCTAGAAGTACTCAGAGTGCACCTACCACTCTAATCATAAAAAATTATCAACAACTTCTTCAGGGGCATACTTATTTAAATCCCTGCTAATGAAAACCATATAATACTTCAACATGTACTCAAAGAACACTTAGATCTCTAATCATATAAATTATCAATTACTTCACCAAGTGCATATTATCTTAGTCCCTACTAAGATATCCATAGGATTGGTAATACAATAAAGGAACCAACACTTCTAGTAATTCCTTTCTAAGCACCAAGCTCCTTTCATTTTAGGATGTACAAAAATTCTATAGAAAATTCATTTTAATACAGCACATAACTGCTTACTTAAATTGTTCTTCTATGAGAACCACAGTGGGCCAAAGAATACTACTACCAACTAATGGGAACTAGTTTCTACAAAAAGATTTCAACCATTTTCACATCCAGAGAGTTCTCTGATATATACTATACTAGCTGCAGATTGGAATTCCACTCATCAACCAGCTCAAAAATTCCAATGACCACAGAGGGTCCAATATAGGACTCCTCTTGGCAGCGTCATACCTATTCTTTTCACAGTGTCCCATTTATGAGTAATTTTGTGCCTCCTCCAATAGGCTTGAAAGTCAACATATTTGTGTTAGTCGTTTTCCCCTATTCACCATTTTTGCCAACACTTTTCCCTTATTGAGATCATCTACATCTAGGGAGAGGGAATCCGGGCAAGAAACTTCCGTCAAACCCTCTAGGAAAATAATCACAATCAACCTAAGGCCTCCTAACCTTGCACAATTGTCCACAACTATCTGGCATGTCCTATTGTCTTTTAGCACTATTTCCTACAGTAATTTATATAATGAACTATTTGCACATTATAATTAAAACAAAAGAGACATTTATGTAGATCATGTATTCATACTTGAACCTCCGCATATGTCCACCATGTCTATATTAATTAGAAACATAATTGACATACTGGTGATATACATTTTGTTTTTCCAAAATAACACAATCATGCATATCATAACATTATACTTTCTCATTTACGGTTGCAATTCACATTGCAATGTTTTACCTTCGCAGGTTCTCATGTGGCCATGAAGCTACCATTTCGTAATCCCATAGTTTCCAACTCATGCAACATGTCATTTCATTTGTGCACATGCATCTAATCAACAATCATTAAAGCAT
The DNA here is from genome assembly GCA_000404065.3 of Pinus taeda. Lineage (NCBI taxonomy): Eukaryota > Viridiplantae > Streptophyta > Pinopsida > Pinales > Pinaceae > Pinus > Pinus taeda. The sequence continues at coordinate 13,810 of APFE030890263.1, read as the reverse complement.
ACCAGCTAACATCACCCTTGAGTCATCAATTTGTAGAGTTATGAGGCTTAAAAAACAAGGCAATCAACATCCTATCTAGTTACTACTATAATTATTGAACCATCTAATTAATCACTTGAATGAAATTACTATATCATAATCCAAGTTCTTGTTGCCTTTGAAAAATTTATTCACAAATATGCATTGCTTAAATAACTATTCACTTTCGCAATCATTTTAGTTGCATGCATACAATATTGTCGTGCATAAAATTACATGTATTTTTTCATTAATGTGTAAATGTCAATAAAAGTTAGGGTAACAATCCAAACATTTCCCACAATGTACTATTACCAATATTCTTGAACATCAAGTAACTACCATAATCATTTGTTTAGAACTTGCAATAAGCTACATACATATATTTTTTATTAGTTATTCATGCAACAATAACTAATCAATGTTACCAACCATTTCAATAAAGCCATGACAAGACTCAACCAACAAATAGATATTATAGCCAAGTCTCTTTACTTGACTCATTGCTTATTTTTAACATCTAAAGGGTTTCCTTCAATGTCTTTTTAAATAAATTTATCGTCCTCTTCAAGGACATTCCCCATCTTTTACATTCATACATTCATTCATTAAAAACAATGCATTGTAACTTTTAGACATGCCCATTAACAATATCATTAATGTTTTTATATTTTTAAAGGTTGTTAGTCATTTTTCATTATCACTAGTGCATGCTCAAGTTTTTTTTTCATAAATGCAACAAAAGTTGTATGTTTTTTATTTGCATATGATTCAAATATCATGAGCATTATTTTAAAGTAGAACTTATCACTGACCACTCTTTAATGTAGTTATCAACATGTATTATGCATCTCATATAAAAGATAATCTACCACAAATATGATTATAATCATACCAGAGTTGATTCCCACTAGCATCATACCTCAAATTCCTTTCCACTTAGAACTTCCCAAAAGCTATGTGTTATAACCTTTACCTCTGATACCACTTGTAACATCCCTTAGTAACCTCGCATGAAAATGCATGTAGTTAGAAAATGTTTACACTATTTACCCATAGGAAACTATCCAAATTACTATTCCAGATTACTCATTAACCATTAGATAGAATCTTCACATAGAGTAACTTTAATAAAATAATAGTAAGTTACATAACCAATAACAACTATTGTTCTAGCATATTAAAATAAAATTTCTTATGTAACCTTACATCATTTTCATGATTCCTTTAACTAGTTTAGTTAATCACATACTTGATATTATAAACATCAAATCTTGTAAGGAATCAACATCATCAATTGAAACAATAAGAAATCACATCATTTAGCACTGATATACCCTGGAAACCATATAGGGTGAAAACTAGAAAACATTTAATTTTATTATTAAACATTCATGAGGTTGTTCACCCCTAATTCAATAGTGATAAGGGAGTCCATCCCTCCCTTGAACATTTTCATAAAATATCACAAATAATATCATCTCGAAAACAACATAACTTGCTATAATCTATTACAATCATCATGACATTATTTCCCACAAACCCTTGAGCATTGTGTCTTTAAGGCCTGGTTCTTCCCATGAACGGATTATCCCATAGTTAACATTCCTTCAATCTACATAAATCAATAAATTATTTCCTATCATAATAGTAAACATAAATCATCTTGATATGTCACAACCTTTTTATCTAACTGCTACTATTAACAACCTTTGATATCATGATTAAATCAAGTATAAACAAAATAAATTCATAAATCTATTCTAGTGCTACTTCAACATCTATTGATGTACATTCATGAAATGCCAACAAAATATCATGACATGCTTTCTTTAAAAACATCTCATATGCATTAGTTATAAGTGTATAACCATCAATGCATGTCTATAACAAATAGCACATTAACTAATATTCCACTGACATAAAAACACATTCTTGCAAGGTAAATAACCACAACTATCAAGATAGTCCTTTAAAGGAAACTAACACATCAGTTATGGTCTTCTTGCATAAAAATTATAAAAACTTTATCAAAATAACTAGTCGTTCAGCTATTACATTTGGTGCATGCAAATGCATATACTTTCAAAAATGATCTTTTCCAATTTAGCTAACACAACATGTTGTCATTTCCCACATGAGAATGTATATTAATTACAATTTAGGATAACACAAATGTTGCATGCATGTATATCTTATTCCAAAAGAAACTAGGATAATAGTTATGATAACATAAAAGTAATCACATATAACTTTTTTTCTAAAGAAACATTGCTCAATAGTTCTTCTATCAATGAAAAGAAAATATCTCTATAACACCATGAGCATTCTCTATACATTCAAGTGCTTATATAATAACCCTTCTTTAGTGTATGCAACACATATTCCATTATCTATAATTCTACTGCACAACACATATTCCCTTATCTATAATTCTACCATCATTAGATATTATTTTCACGTAAACAAATACATACTTCATTTTCAAAATGAAGTTAATGTAACCTCGTTTCTGTATCTTTCTACAGTAAAGTTTATCAGGCTTCCCTTTCAATAAATTATAATAGATAACCATCTTTTATGCATAAAAACTAGGCAAAAATAGCAATTTGACCTTAATATTTTATGCAGCTATATTACGAAATTGACACAATTCATCTATCCATGAAATCTTTACAAGAATGTTGGGATAAAGTCCCTAGGGTAAATTTTCAGTTAGTTTAACCAATTTTGGTCAAGAATTTTGTAAAGAATGTAAAACCTCCAAGAAATGGGGAAGTAGAGTGCACAGCTAAGTAAGATTCAAAGAGGCTTTAGGCCCCTGTATGGGTAAGTGATAGGATGGTTTTGAGACTCACCCATAGGTCGCGGGCCATGGTATTGTAATAGAAAAATTATAAGTATTTGAGTCATAGCGAGTATTGAATAAAAACTTTTGGTGAAGAACGAGTATAAGGGAAAAGTACTAAGGCAGTAAAGCTCTGTTTTACGGTAATTAGGTGAAAGGGGAAGGCTCCTACAGCTGAGTGTGTGAAGACCTTGGCAAGTCGACAACTCAGTGTGTGTGCCTCTGTAGCTAGGTGCATAGGGTGGAAGAATCTGTATACTAAATGTTGGATCTAATAAACACTGATTTTGGGCCAAACCTATTACTTCTATGTCTTGTTCTTAATTCTGTTTAAGCTTATGAATTGTTGCTTAATGATCTATTTCCTCTAAAATAGTGTATTCTCTACGTGAATCTATTAAATCTTTAATATTCTTAGATGAAAAGTATAATGGACTATTTTTGCAAAGACATTAGATAGATCGAGTAGTGTAACTATTTCAAACAGGAAGATCTACACGAAGGCAGATCTAGGGTTGTTAGTTATTGAGTGAGAGTTGTGAGTCTGCTTCTTTTAGGTCTGATAAGCCTGATCATATACCTTCAATAAGGTCTAGAAGTCATTTGGATAGAGTTGCAGTAGTGGACCATAGGAAGATCTACAACCGCACGAAGGCAGATCTAAGCCAAAAGGACTTTGGAATACACATCACATAGTCTCCGGATGTAGAAACCTAGTTTTAGTATCCCCCAATATTGCTTCAGGTGATATTGCAGCCTACAATATGCATGTTCTTGCCAAAAAGGCCAACAGTTAGGGTTTTTCTGGTTGGCACAAATAACTCTGAACCTAGGTCAGGCCTCCTTAATCCAAAAAATGGTTCTATTGTTGGGACCAAGATCTATCTAAGGGATATGTGATAAAGAGATTGAGAATTGGATTGAATGAAAATTTCATGCGTTTGCAGCTCAAGAGAAGAGGAGCCATAAATTGTCCAAGGAGCAGTGGTTGCAAAGATATTTATACACACATGAAATTGAAGCATTCTTATGTTTCTTCCTCGACGAACTACATGAGTGGTTGTCTATATTGGTCGATAGTCAACGGACATGGAGGCTTGACAGACCTATAGTGTGGACTCCAGAACGGGTGCGATGTCTGGAAGCATCAAAAAGAAATAACACGTGGGTCATGGATCATTGGATTGATCATAGACTTGGATGTTTTGTGACTGGGTTCATGATCGATATAAATATTAGCTCTAGCAAAGCAGAACATAGGCTCTTTAAGGGACCACAAGGAAGATATTTGAAATCATTGAAAATGTGGATTAAAATGCTGTTATGTGAGAAAAGTTTTATGTAGTTACCTTAATGTTTGGGACTAATTGAAGCGAGAAATTATTTAGAGGAAACAAAGGATCGAGTTCAAAGTACAGTTTGCTAATTGAACTCCCTTCAAGCGATAACAAGGGAAGCTATTGACTACAACATGAAGTGTAGTACAACTGATTAAGCAGGGTATCTAGAGGATACCTCATCCATCCACTCTTCCTCCACCTCCACTTGAACCTCCTCTACCACCATTCAACATGGTGAAAGTGATGAAGAAGTTGGTTTTGAAAGGGATATGGAGTGAAGACCCTAAATGATTTTGGTTTATTGTGGGATCTGTATGGAAGAAACAACATATTATGGATGATAAAATCAAGAAAGTGTAGTTGGTCACAACCTTACAAGACTGAGAATTAACATCGAACATTAAATACTACACTAAAATCCCCACCACAACGTTGGCGAAAACCCAACAAGATTTGGACAAGGAGTTTAGGAATCCTAGGTCAGAGCAGTCAATGGCTAAGTTTAAGAAATTTGACAAAACATAGATGAGACACCGTGGGATTTCGATCAAAGGTTGAAATTCCTAATCAGGCAAGCCAATATGGTGATTATAGATTCCTAGCATCGAGACTGGTATATCACGCACTCTTGCCACACTTAAGATTTCTACTATCACAAAAAAAGGTAACAACGCAAGTAGAAGCCTTAGAAATAACGATGAGGCTAGAAGCCTCACCCATATAAAATACAAACCTTGGAGTGAAACAGATCCACTCCTAGTTGGCAAGCTTACACTTGGAGTTTGAGATCCTGAAGAAAGGAAAGGAAGCCCAACTTGGAGTGTGCACTAAAGTTGGGTGCTTGAAATGAAAGGGCCATGGGTAGTATAAGGGTCGTTGCCCAATTTATAAGAACTATGTTATTGGGGGTGGGTCTGTTCCCCTGAAACCAGAGAATAACATTGGTCCGAGAGTAGGAGTTGCATCATGGTGTGGTATCTATCAGGTTATAGGACATCATGCTGATTGATAATTGTCATTTACTACAAAAGTTTGTGCAGAAACCTCAATGGTTGTTTTACAATTTCTGTAGATCTATAGGTCATGACAAACAACATTGTAGGAGTTAGGAGCTAATGATGGATAGAATCCCTACCTATCAAATGAAGGTTGAAAATCGGCCTCAAGATCAAGGCGCAAGAGTAGCACGTGGAGGATTCCAAGGTCAATGACAAGGAAGAGGGGGCAGATCTCATAGAGGATGGGGGCAGAGAATTTGTTATAACTGTGGCAAAGTAGGACACATCAAGTGGGAGTTCCCAAACCCCACACATTCATCATGTTAGTATTCCAGGTAGTTCAATCATGTGATAGAGGAATGTATGATCCTTATAGAAAAAATGCAATAAAATAAGAGGCACCCCAACAACCTATGTAAAGCATCCATAAGATGAGAGCAGAGCCTTACGAAGAAGATCATAGTGTCAATATAGTAACAAGAAGTGGGATGGCCACCGGTATAGATAAGGGAAACCAACCTTAGATTGATAGGCAGTTGTTCAAGTCTGTCGAGAAAGAACTATATTTTTATCTTAATCAAGATAAAGATACCTTCATGGAAGCAAAGAATAACTCCACTGAGGCCTCCACCTCACGAAGCCAGGAGAAAAGGTAAGGAATTGGTATGACACAAGAGGTAGATCCTTCAGTATTAGCTACTTTTCTAAAGACCAGTATGAAGTCGCTTCACGATAATAAAGTAGTAGAAGGGCTGCAAGAGTTAGTCAACAAGTGAACAAATAAAGAAAAGACCCCAGTTGAAGAACACACCATGATAAAAATTGGTAAGCATAAGAAGTGAATGGTGCGCGAGAAGAGGGTGACCGCATAGATAGGAAAATATGAGATGGACCAAGTCATCCTGGATTTGGGTTCTAATGTGAATGTACTTCCCAAGAAGACATGGGAAAGGATGGGGAGACCTATGCTGCAGTGGTTTCTTATTCAACTGCGTATGGAAAATCAATAGAAGATTATGCCGATGGGGAAATTATATGGTGTAACAGTAGATATTGATGGTGCAAGTGCATTAGCTAACTTTCAGGTCGTTGAAATAGTGGATGATAGTAACCCGTATGTCGCGTTACTCACGATTGACTGGGATTTTTATCTAGACGTGGTAATCAACTTGAAGAAGAAGAAAATGATGTTTGAAAGGAAGGTGCTCAGGGTTGTAGTGCCACTAGACCCTCTTGAGGGAGCTCTTTCTCATGAACATGTCCATGACTTTGTGGAAGATGATGAGGATCTAGATCAGATATACAATATCACAACGTGAAATGAAGATTGGATCAATCCTAAGGCCAATAGAAAAATCGAGTGGGACAAGAATACTTCTTGCACTTAGACTCAGATGAAGAGCTTGAACACTAGCAGAATTAGTTGCATGAAGTATCTACATTGCGTTTCAATATGATGACCAGATCATTGTAGTGTGTCTCAACTGAGGTAAGGAAGCTTCCACATTATGATGGTTTCACTGATGTGGATCTCTTTTTAGATGAATTTGAAGGGGAATTACCAGAATAACATCGCCCCCAAGCCCTGGAGTTGGCACTGCATGCTACACCTGCCCGTTGGTGCAGTATGCACAAGGAAATCCTCAATGGATTGACGGAATATAGAAAAATGATGAGATTAAGTTTTGGGTATGCTAATATTGGGATGACATAAAAGTATAGTGGGAAGGATGATCTGCACGATCATTTGGCACAATGGACTAAGGCCTGGTGAACGGGACCACAACCATAATGGGTGCACATTTTTTGTCATACCTTAAATACAATCCCAATGAATTGGTCTTTGGAGAAGGAGCTTCGCCATGGGACTACTGAATGGGATATCTTGAGAGAAAGTTTCTTATTGACTTTCAGCTTTGAGGATGGGTTTGAATGCACAGATGAAGTGCTCCAAGAGATAAAAGCAACTATATTCGAAATGCCTAAGGAACTGGTCAAATGGGCTCAGCCAGATTAGAGTACATAGCTACGCCATGCACTAGAATGTTATAATATGACTATTGAATAGGAGGAAGAAGACCCACAAAATATTAACATTCTAGAGACAGGAGGAGAGTGCAAAGTCAAAGGACTGAAAGCAAAAAACCTACATATATCAGAGCCTTTAAAAAGTAAACAAGTAAATATTGGATCTAAAGCAGAGCCTAAATTCGCAAAGATAGGAGACTATTAAGATGAAGATACATATGACAAGGTGGATGAAATACGATGTGAATACCAGGATATATTGCCAACAAAATTCTTGGATCTAAATGGGGTCATAGGAGATCTAGGTGTAATGAAAATCTCTCTGAAACTTGATGCAAAGCCCGTCAGGCAGAGACCTTATCGGCTAAATACGAAGTATAAAGAAAAGGTAATCCAAGAGCTTTATAAGATATTGGATGATGCTAGTATTGAACCAATAGAAGAATATGATTGGGTAAGCCCAATGGTTGTCCAAGATAAGAAATATAAAGGAGAAATCATGATATCCGTAGATCTAAGAAAGCTTAATGATGCATGTGTGCATGATCCGTTTCCAACACCATTTAAGGATGAAGTATTAGACAATGTTGGCAGATAGGAGGCTTATTTATTTGGTGATGGGTTCTTAGAATACCACCAAATAAATATCACGCTGGAGGATCAGAGTAAAAAAACCTTCATGATAGAGTGGGGTTACTTTCAATATACAGTAATGTCATTTGGATTAAAGAACACACCTGGAATCTTCTCATGGGTTGTGATTGCGTTTCCAACACCATTTAAGGATGAAGTATTAGACAATGTTGGCAGATAGGAGGCTTATTTATTTGGTGATGGGTTCTTAGAATACCACCAAATAAATATCACGCTGGAGGATCAGAGCAAAAAAACCTTCATGATAGAGTGGGGTTACTTTCAATATACAGTAATGTCATTTGGATTAAAGAACACACCTGGAATCTTCTCATGGGTTGTGATTGCGATGTTCAAAGAGTTTATTCATAAATTTTTGGAGGTTTATTTTGACGATTAGATTATGTTTGGGTTGGTGAAGCGCCATGTTGCAAGTCTACGCCTTATTAGATCACGATGAATTTGAAGAAGTGCATATTCTGTGTGCCCTTTGGAATTTTTCTTGGCCATGTAGTATGTAAGGAACATTTGATAGTGGAGCCTGTGAAGATCATTGTGATTGTGAATTTGGAATATCCCAAGAATGTAAAATAGTTGGGTGTGACCTTGGGGCACACAGGGTATTATAGAAAGTTTATTAAGGAATATGCTCAGATAACGACACCGATGGAAAAATTATTGAAGAAATATATGATCCTTTTTTTGGATGAAGAATGTTAGCATAGTTTGGATGTGCTAAAGGAAAAGACAATAATTGTGCCTATTTTGGTGTTTCCTTACTAGAAGAAATAACTCCATGCACATGCATATGCCTCTTGCATTTCTCTCGGTGTAGTATTAACACAGGAAGAAGAAGGAGAAATTGATCATTTGATAGCCTTTGTAAGAAGAAAGTTATCAAAGGATAAGAAGAACTATTCGACTATCTAGTGCAAAGGACTGTTGATGGTCTATGCACTAAAAGTTTTTAGGCAATATTTTTTCGGTGGACATTTTAAAATGTATACAGATCACTCTACGCTGAAGTCCCTGGTCAGTAAGCTTGTGTTGGGAGGGAAATATTTCGATGGTTATTGTTGTTTCAAGAATATGACTTTGAAGTGATTGTGAAGCCTAGAAGGGTGAATGCAGGACCAAACTACATGTCAAGGATTGAAACTGATGAAGAACGAAATAGTTTGGAGGAAGGATTGTTGGATCCACAACTCTTTGTGGTGTGCATCACGGATGATCATTTTGATGATATTATTTAGTTTTTAACCATAGGTACAAATCCCAAAGGACATTCCACTCAGAAGAAGAACGAATTAGTAGTTCGCTCTACAAATTTTTCAGTGATTTCAGGTAACTTGTATAAGATGGGAATAGATGAAATACTGTGAAGATATGTTCAATTGTTTGGATGTGCTAGTATCCTCGTTGAAGTACATGGAGGAGCAATAGAAAGATTCTATGTAGGAAAAGCGATTGCAAAGAAGATTTTGTGCGCTGGTTTATGGTGGGTGACATTACATAAGGATTCTAAGCCATACTACAAGGAGTGCGATGCTTGCCAAAGGATGGGAAAACCTTCAAGAATAGATGAATTTCCTTTAAATCTTCAGGTTTCATTACAGGTATTTGATAATTGGACTATTGATTTCATCGGCCCACTACAACGACCAAGGAAGAAGACGAGTGTGCGATATATTATTACTGTAATAGAGTATTTAACCAGATGAGAGGACGCACAAACAGTGTGTTATGAAACCAACTCAAGAAAAGATAGAAAAGATAGATCCACCACTTAGAATTCAGCCTCTTCGAGGGGGAAACCTCCTTTACATTACATAAATGAACAATTCTTGGATGATTCAAATGATAAAACCTCCTCTCTATATATAGGAGTCTAAGAAGTCACAATATAACCTACCCGACCTAACAATAATAACATAAAGCCACAAAAATAACAATAGAGGGATTCTGTGGGGCACAATAATAACAATACGGGGACAATAGGGGCACAACAATATTAATAAGGGGTACAAATACAATAGTAATGGGGTAATCACTAGTATTATAGGGACCCAACATGCCCTTCTCCTTCAAAAATATGTTGTCCTCAACGCTTGAGTAGTTCTGGATGCTTCCATATAAAATTCTCATCCTTTCATGTGGAATCTTCAGTAGATAAGTTCTTCCACTTGATAAGATACTCTGAAATTGATCGATTTTGTAGCTGTCGAGTTCTTGTTTCTGTGACTGATTCTGGTTCCAATATAATTTTTCCTTCCTCGTCAAGTTCTGGCAATATTGTTTGAACTGGGAGCTTATTTCCTATAACCTTCTTTGAACATGAAACATGGAAAACTAGGTGGAATTGAGAAGCTGCATGAAGCTCTAATTTGTATGCCATAGTACCTATCTTTTGCAACACCTTGTACAGACCATAATACTTTGCTGATAATTTATTATCCTTCTTAGCTTGTTTGAGGGACGTTTGCTTATATGGTTGTAGCCTTAAGACTACCCAATCACCTACATCAAAACTTCTTTCACTGTGATGTTGATCTGCCTGTTGTTTCATTCTATTATGTGCCAACACAAGGTTATCCTTTAAGAGTTGGAGGACTTGTTGTTGATGTTCAATGTGATGTTCCACTGCTTCAAGCTTAGAATTTTCTCTTAAATATGATGTGATGGATGGTGGTTGATACCCATAGTGTTCCATAAATGGCCTCATTTTTGTTGTTGTATGGAAGGAAGTGTTATACCACCATTTAGCCAGAGGCAACCATGACCCATTGTGTCTGTTTATCATATACAAAGCAACGAAGATATCCTTCCAAACATTTGTTTACTATCTCAGTTTGGCCATCAGATTGAGGACGATAAGTTGAGCTATGAGCTAACTGAGTACCAAGACAAGAAAATAATTTTGCCCAAAAATTTCCAGTGAAAATGGGATCTCTGTCACTTATAATAATATTTGGGTTTCCATGCAGTTTTTGAATTGTTTCCATAAATGCACTAGAAACTGTACTGGCTTTAAATGGATGTGACAATGCACAAAAGTGTGCATACTTGGTAAGTTTGTCAACTACCACCATGATGACACTCTTTCCCTCAGACTTGGGTAAACCTGTGATAAAATCCATTGAAACCTCCTCTCAAAGCTGGCTTGGAATGGATAAAGGTTGTAATAGACCTGGTGTCTAAACTGTTTCAACTTTATTTTGCTGGTGAACTAAACATCCCGCCAAAAACTTTTGAATATCTCATTTAAGGCCCTCCCAAAAAAATTCCTTCTTAGCCCTATGGTAAGTTTTTAAAAATCCTGAGTTCCCTTCTAAGGGAGAAGTGTGCAATTCCATAAGAATCTTTTATTTTAGCTGGGAATTCATAAAGAGGTATAAGCGATCTTTGTCCCAAAACGAATGATTTTTCCAGCTAAATGTATCTGAAGTACTGGAATCTTGTTGTCGCTTTCGAATAAGTGCCCACACTTCTTCGTCATTCTTCCAATCCTCCCTTGCTTCGTTTATCCAATCTGGTTGGATAATAGAAATGGCACACAACAATGCTTCCACATCCTGATCCTTTCTTGAGAGTGCATCTGCCACCACATTTTGCTTCCCTTTTTTGTAGATGATTTCAAAGTCATAACCCAACATCTTTGTGACCCACTTGTGTTGCTCTTCAGAGGATAATCTTTGTTCTAAAAAGTATTTAAGGCTATCATGATCTGTTTTTACCTTGAAGTGTCTTCCCATTAGGTAGGGTCGCCATTTCTTAAGTGCATGGAGTATTGCCACATTTCCTTCTCATAAATAGCTTTGTGTAAAAACTTTCCCTTGATTGGACGAATTTCAAAAGCAATGGGTCTTTCATCTTGCATTAGAACAGCACCAATTCCATTTCCTGAAGCATCACATTCCACAATAAAGGTTTTTGTGAAGTCCGGTGTAGCTAAGACAGGTGCTTGGCACATTGCCTCTTTAAGATGTTCGAAGGCCTTTGTTGCTTCTGGAGTCCATGAAAATGCATCTTTCTTCAATAGTGTTGTTAGGGGTGCTTCTATTCTCCCGTAATTCTTAACAAACTTGCGATAATACCCTGTCAACCTGAGAAATCCTTGCAGATTCTTTATGGATGTGGGAATTTTCCATTCCTTAATGGCTTTAATTTTGCTAGGGTCTACCTTAACTCCTTCATGAGATACAATATGACCCAAATATTCCACCTCTTGGACTCCAAAGAAACATTTGGATCTTTTTGCATATAATTGTTTCTCCTCCAATAGTTGTAGCACCCTGTCAACATGTTCAACATGATCCTTCCAAGGCTTGCTGTAGATTAGTATATCATCAAAAAATACTAACACAAATTTTCTAAGGAATGGTTTGAAAATTGAATTCATCAAACTTTGAAATGTTGAAGGTGCATTGGTAAGGCCAAAAGGCATGACCAAAAATTCATAATGACCCTGAGTTCTAAATTCTATTTTCAGAATGTCTTCAATCTTCATTCTGATTTGATGATATCCTGAACGAAGATCCAACTTGGTGAAGTAAATTGATCCATGCAATTCATCCAATAATTCATCAATAATAGGAATGGGAAACTTATCTTTAACAGTGAGCTTGTTGAGCTCCCTATAATCTAGACACATGCACCATGACCCATCCTTCTTGTGCACCGATACTACTAGAGCAAAGAAAGAACTTTGACTCGGTTGAATTATACTAGCCTCTAGCATTTCTGCAACCATACGTTCAATTTCACTCTTTTGGGCATAAGTATATCTATATAGCCTAATGTTTGGAGGAACACTTCCTGGAATTAGATGAATAGCATGATCATGATTACGAATAGGTGGGAGACCTTTGGGAGTCTCAAATACCTTGGAATGATTGTCCAAGACTATTTGGAGATATGGAGAAATAGATGATTCCAATGTGGAAACCTCTGGCAAACATAATTGTGCAATTACAGCTTTTCGTTCCTTTTTTAGAAGCTTTGTCATACCATTAGAGCTGATTATCTTTCCTGGTTTCCCTGCAAT
>APFE030890253.1:571936-602445 GCA_000404065.3 Pinus taeda | reverse complement strand
TAGTGTTGATTGATTCAGGAAGTACTCACAATTTTATTCATTGTAAAGTAGCAAAAGAATTGAATTGCTTCCTATATCTAGCACGAGAGTGTCAAGTGATGGTTGCAAATGGAGGAACAATAAATTGCTCTGATACCAAATGTTATAAAACCAACTCACAAAAAGATAGAAGAGATAGATCAACGCCTTAGAATTCAGCCTCTTCGAGGGGGCAACCTCCTTTACATTACACAAATGAATGATTCCTTGATGATTCAAATGACAAAACCTCCTTTCTATATATAGGAGTCTGAGGAGTCACAATATAACCCAGTCAACCTAACAATAATAATATAAAAGCACAAAAATAACAATTGAGGGATTCTATGGGGCACAGTAATAACAATATTCAGACAATAGGGGCACAACAATATTAATAAGCGATATAACTACAATAGTAATGGGGTAATCACTAGTATTATAGGGGCCTAATAAAGATGCAGTTAGAAGAGAAATAAATGAAACATACAAAGACCTTATCAATATCTACTACCCGATGCTGATACACGTAAAAACAAAAGAACTTACTATTGATACACAGTAAAACGTTAAATTTTACAGTAAAAGGGAAAGACACAGAAAAGATAAAGACAGGTCATCAGAGTGAACGAGTATCAATGACAGAGAGTATTAGATGAAAGACTGAAGTAAATAAATCCTCTAGAGTAATGATTCAAACAGCAAAGAGCATAAAGAGCTAAAACAAACCATAAAAGCCAGCATTACCAGAATAAGAGGGACAACATTAAAGCAGTTCAATAGCTATCTCTATCTTCTTGTGAGAAGATATTTGTATTTCCTAGATTAAATCTCAAGTCAGTTTGAGATATTTGTAATAAAACCTTAGTATAAATACTTCACAATTTGAAGTATGTAGGGTGGATTCTTAGACATTTCTATAGACTTCTTGATAGAAATATTGTAGAGCAATTAGAGCGTTGATTGAGCCAGAAAGCTAGATTTGATTAATAAAGACCAGATACTTCAAAGGATTCATGTGTAGAGCGAAGTGCGGGCAAGTATTTTCTCATGCTATTGTTATCTCTTAAAGTTTTTCCATAATGTTTACCTAAACCTGAATGCCATAACTGGAGTATTGTATGAGAATTTGTTTAATTACACTCTGTTATAACAGTTAGGAAAATAAATGTTTTCTACTTATAATCTAAGTTAAGGAATTCTTAATTGCTCCTTAATTTAGGTTGTTTATTTATAATCTATAGCGAAGGATTCTTAATTTCTTTTTGTTTCCAATTACCCCTTATTCCTTGTTTCAATCCCATTCTGATAATTCTTAATTGCTCTCTCACCCTGGTTAAAACCTTTTCCACCCTTCTGGCTTAAATACCTACATTGTACTCTGTTGTCTTGCCCTTTGAGCATTCCCTTTAGTGTGTTGATCCAGTCCTTCTACTATTTTTTTGACTCCATAGCCCAATGGACTAGAAGCATCATCCTATCCATCTGTTTAAATATTCCCATGACCCAATATTCAATACAAATCAAAAACCCCTGAACATTGAGAACTAGCCTAAAATCCCATCAAATAAAGCTAAATCATATAAAGAGAGCCCTCTCTGGACTTAGGTTGGCTAGAGCCTATGCCCAAAAGTTGTTTCGTGGCTACCTCGGTCATTTTCTTTCTTCTAATAACTTCTAGAGAAAATTCTGAGTGATAACACAACGCGTACACAATGCTAGACATACACACCATCACATGCATGACATGTACACAACACCACATGTACATAGTACCCTATAAAGGACATGTGAATAACACCACCTGCACACAACACCATATTTAAAACATGTAAAAAACACCACATGCTCACAACATCACTTGTATAATCATGCACACAACATGATATGTACATAGCACTACATGTAGAACATGCACACAACACTACATGTAAATAACATCATATGTACACATTACTTCATATCCATCATGTACATAACATCATATGTACACATCACTTCATATCCAACATGCGTACAACACCATATGCACACAATGTCGCATATCCAACATGTACATAACACCAACTATGCCCAACGCTGCATATGAAATATTCACACAACACTATCTATACCACCCTGTACATAAGACTGCACCACATGTGCACAACACCATAGAT
Organism: Pinus taeda; assembly: GCA_000404065.3. NCBI lineage: Eukaryota > Viridiplantae > Streptophyta > Pinopsida > Pinales > Pinaceae > Pinus > Pinus taeda. Next base: position 600,268 of record APFE030890253.1, on the reverse strand, counting down.
TCAACATGTACAACATATACAATATATGCACAACAATACTACCACATAGCCAAAACCACAATGTCTGTACCAAGCAACCTTGCTTCTAGTGTCTCTCCTTCGTACATGCTTATCCTAGCATGTCGTGCATCACACTATTTTCATTTTGCTAATGTATCTCTCAACATTATCCTATCCATAACATAAGCATAGACATAGTATAATCCCACAATATCAATCCATATCCACATGATAATAACCTCATATATTTGTGATGACTACTCTTCCCACTTGACTCGTCATAAACCATGAACCTCTTCATGCCATTCACCTACATAAGAAATCATTCCTCCACAAAAATGGTTTTTGGTGACCCTATCAGACAATGACATACATGCATAAATATAAACATCAACATAAAACAATCAGGATAACTGATGACCCTTTCAGATAACAACATATGTACATATGTGTATACATATAAACATTAGCATAAAGCAATCATGGTCACAACATAATTAAGAAATATCATAAGTTCAAGGTTAAGAGAACCCCTTTATCTGTCCAACAAATGTACAACATCGAGAACAAAAATTCACAATGTAGCAAAGGCATCAGATGCCTCAAACATCTTTATTTTCCCTTTCCTGATTACTTTTCTCATGACTATCCTGCCATCATCCATTTACGCCAATGGACCCAACCAATCCAACTAGTTGTTATACTCTTGCCTTCAACTACCCTTATACATGCACTAAGCTTCATCCAAGACTTACATCACCTGTTGGGTTTCATTTTCTCTCCCTCAGCTCCATTAACTTTCCTCTTTCCCAACCAATTCCCCAAACTCCAAACATAAAAGGCAAGATAAGGAACAAATAAGAAGAAACCATGGAAAACCAATAAAAATAGGACACCACCACTAAAGTGACATGGCAATGCACAAGACACAAACAAAACCACAATCAAGCACAAAAAAACACCAAAATACCAAAATCACAAGAATAACAATAAACAACATGACTCAATTTCCACGGTTCCCAATGCTTCCAAGGGAAAGCTCAACCTGAGCCTTCTTCAGCATTCCATGGAAATTTCTTTTCCATGTAATCCTTGGCATCATATTTCCATTAAAGAATAATTGTGAGTGCTCAAATAAACATAACAATACACTACTTACATTACCTTGTTGTTCCAAGCACATTGCTTGCAACTGAACACATCCAATTCTCTTGACAGATCCACCTATAACTAGAGACTAGCTAATATAATTTTCAAATACAAGTTCATGAATCTAGTGCATATCAACATAATGTCTGACTAAACTAAGGTTAAGAAGACTTCCTATATGCAAAGCACTCATTCCTTTGGAATTGCAGTTTCCTAACATAGCTAAAGGAATTTTCACCCAATTCCTTTCCTTTATCTTTACCTTGCTGCAATCAAGTCTTACTATGTACGGTCACATCAACCAACTTCTAGTTATGTAAACACATAAACTATTACCTTGTCATGCTAATACTAAGCATGTGTCCCTACAACTTCTCACACATGTCAGTCTCACGTTCCAAATATCGAGACATCATGTATATTAATTTGAATCAACATTTACCAAGTCTAAAAAGCATGTCATAACCCATAGTCAACTAATAGTCATTGGACATAATACTACCACCGTCACCTATTACACTCAAGTACATGTTAGCTATCTCAACACATGTTTTTTAGTACAATCATCTTAACGCAGGATTTTTATTTCAGACAATATTATAGACACATATTCATATAATGGAGGTAATCAAACATTCAACAACAAATAGATGACATAAGCAAGCTCATACCTCATTATATCTTGGGGTGTTATATTGTCTCCACAACAGAGCTATATTAGCATGATATAACTCTACAATGTATCAAATTAACCATAAATAAGATCATGATATCCATAATAGTCGCTAACTAACATGTTCACATCATAAACTCATAAATATTTGTCATTTATGCATAGGAATCAGATATGTATGATCAATCTAGATTAGTACAACACAATGTCACAAATAAGATGACTCATACCTAAATTTCATAACCCTAACCCCTATGCCATATTCAAAGCATGAATGTGGGATCTCATGGATAAATCAATCCAAAAACAACCAAGGGAATCCAAAGGTTAAACCACCTCCACCCTAACCAAACCACGATCACACCAAAACCGGTGCTCTGATCACAAAAATGAACCAAATTTGGAATGGCATCCAGAATCCATCACTATCCTTGAGGAATTTTTCATCTCCTTGTCTCTCATCCTTTACCGCAATCCAATCACAGATAAATAGGCCCTAAACTGGGACACCTCCCTTAGGATCTACCTTGTATCCCACCAAAATAGGTCAAGGGATTCCTATGCCTTTGGGAATGAAACTTGAGACCAGCTCTGACCCGAATTCTAAAATCCATTTAGAAATTCTAAATATCAAAACCGAGATCAACATCCCAACATACCATGGCATCTGGAAAAAGGCAAGGCTAGGTTGAAAACCTCTATCATAACCCGGAAAAACCATGCCACCAACAACAAGAGAACCATTCACCAACATGTAAATTGATGCATGTCAAAACCAACTAGGAAATCGCACATGCACTATGTTCCCTGCAAGTATTCTTACTAAAGTTGCTTGACCCTGCTCTTCCTTGCATGATCCTTGCTTTCCTTGCTTTCCCTTTTCTTGATTTTCCTTCCTTGCACTAAAGTGAGAGTGCTCCAAGAAAACTCTAAGTGTCGAACAATGACAAAGAGAGAGAGAATAATGAGAGAGCTACAAAACTAAATTGATCATGCCTCCTTGACCAAACCTGCCAATTGTTCCTCTGAAGCCTTTTCATCAATTGGGCCTTTATTTTCTTCAATTTCCATTATATTCCTTCATTCTCTTCCACACATGCAACCTATGACCTTTGACCTCCCTTTTATTCTATTTTCCTTTATTTTCATAAATAAGTGTGCCAAAAATATGTTGTTAGATTTGTAATGTCTTTTCCATTGCTTTTGCCAATTTCCTTACCCATAATAAACCAAATGAGCACCCACACCAAGATGTCCTACCCAACATTTATCATGGAATAAGTGTCCCTTAACCGTGGTCTTATTTTTCCTTTATTAACTTTTATTACATGGAATTCTCACTAAGTTGTTACCAAAAAATTGAGCAAGGGTTTCTCCCTTATTAATGATTCTCTAGAATTTGTTGTGTCTAAAACTATCAAAATTCTTGGAAAAAATGTGATTCTTGATTTAGGGTATGTATGCATTATGATATGATGAACGATTCACAAGTGGAAGGGTGCTTAGATAATCTACCCTCCACTCCTGATGCTACTGTCGCCATCATTGTGCAATTGTCGGCATAGAGGGTTAGATTTGCAAACTGCATTAGGGTTTTGTATTCAATAGCTCTTCTTCAAGCCTAGAGGTTTTCGTTTCTTCACTACACCACGTTGAGTTGTTCCTATACTTGAATTTTTTCCAACCCTTTAACTTTTATGTGTTTACCACCTGGTTTTTTAACAGAATTATAGGCATGCTTTAGGTACATCTATCGCAAAGGTTTTCTGGAAATTGTTACAGTTGAGTTCCCTCCTATTCTATTGGTAATTCTAGGTATGGATGTTTCCTCTGTGAGAGCAAACGATTTAGCTTCTTTTCAATTAATGTCCTATGGGATAGTATTCAAGGTGGTTGTAATATCCTGAGGCCTTTGCTACATACAGGGCTACACAATGACAAGAGGTCTTATACAGGTAAGTGTTTTCTTTGTTTTACATAATTTACTTTTGTGGTTGTCACCTTTGCTTACATACTTATAATACACTAAGTAATTCCACTGACCTGCTGAATGATTTCCCACTGGTAATTTCCTCATTGGTTCTTGTGCGAGTTTTTAACCTTCTGAGACATCTCACGTGCTTATGCAATATTGTTGTTTCCTCCATGTGCCACTTTTGAACTAAGTACTGTAATGCCTATTTTTTTCAATTTTTTAGTAAATTTATTTGAGGGTTACTCAGAGTTTCAGGTTTCTCATGATACTCTTCTATTTTTATGGATGAGGAACTATGACACTTCAAGTTGTGTTGACAGTACCATCATGCATCTCTACAATATCTTTGTTCATTCAATTATGTAAAACCATATTATTCTCAGAGTATAAGTGGCTTGGCTTGTTTAATTTTATGTGAGAGAGAGAAACATGATTTGAGGAAATTAAGGGATTTTTTGGATTTCCAGTGGAGAAAATCATGGTAAGCGTACACTAATGATTATTGATTCTCAAGCTATGTAGAAAAAATATAGGAGCGCACTAAATCTGAACATTGCTTTTCATCATGCTTTCCACTCGACACTACCCTTTTAGAGAAAGTAAACGTCCTTCTTTTTACAGAAAGGATACCGAAGAGGGAATAGGACCAAGGCCGTGAAGTACTATTGTAATAGCAAGAATACCAATCAACGCCACTGTGAAGCCATGTTAATATTGCTAGTGGCGTGGCTTCATCATCAAATTGCACAGATGCAAAAGAGGATTTTTTGGTTGTCTACTTCTGTGACACTTGCACTATCAAGGCATATTCTCAATCCCCATTCAAACTTATGCCCAAATCAAGATTTTCTTCGAGGAATCTGCGAGGAAACTACGAATTAGCACCTCAAGTTAGGCATTGATTTTTTTTCTTCAGATAATTCAAACTTACGCCAACTCAAGATTTGCTTCGAGGAAACTACGAATTCGCTCATCAGGTTAGGCACTGATTTCTTTCTTCAGATACTATGGGTTTGAGTTGCTACATGATTTTAATTTTTTGATTTCATAAGGTAGGTTCGAACTATTGGTCAAGAAAAATTGAGTTTGATTCACTATAATTTATTTTGGTTTAACTGGAATATATATATAAAATAACGAAACAAGATATTGATGCATCTTATGTGTATAATTAAATGTGGGGTAATTTATTTCCATGGAAAGTAGCTCTAAGTTTCTTAGTTCCGATCTAAACGTACTAACGCACAAGTCACCATAAACCTGAGAAATGCGACTAGAAGGTTGGGAGGGCCCTGTTGACTATGCCAAAAATTATTTAAACCTCATGTCTCTGGTTCGTGTGACTGGTAGAAGACGTGGTTTTATTTGAGTTACAACAATTGTAATAGTTTATCATTTTTTTAAGAATAAAGACAACGATTATAATATGCTCATAAATAATGGGAAAAAAAACCTATTGGAGTTGCAGAAATAACCGTAACCACCTCCTTACTGAGTGGCATATGAGCTTGGAATCGGGAAAATATACTATTACATATGAATATTTTGTGTTTAGAATCCAGAGAATATGCTATTACATCTATACAACGATTTTTATGTGTTAGTACACCGCTTAAAAAAATAAGAATAGTATGAAGCAAGGATGCTACCAGATCTATCGAAGATTTTTAAATTAAATAATATAAAACAAAGATGCTATGAGATCTACTAAAGATTTCTACCTTTTCTAGTGATAGGTCACAATCTAAAAAGACAAAATATAATTAAGAAAACATTGATTTAAAACAAAATCAAAAGGGAAAAAAAATCAATAAACAGAGAGAAAATGCTCCCTCATATGATCCTTCTTGGTAAGTTGTCAAAATTCTTGACTTAAAACAAAATCAAAAGGGAAAAAATCAATATACCGAGAGAAAATGATCCCTCATATGATCTTTCTTGGTAAGTTGTCAAAATTCTATTTCTACTCTTCCCTATTAGTAGAAATCATGCTTTCCAACTTTTAAGCCATCAAAATTTCTCTCTTTAACTTTTTAAGAACTAATTCCTATTTGATAACATGTCATTTTCTCATTAGCATCTTTTGGGTTTACCCTTAAAATAAACAACCCTTTTTACCCTTAAAATAAACAACCCTTTTTAGCTTGTAGTTATTTATTATGAGTTTAAACCCTCGACAATTTGAGCATTACATGATATTTATAGGAATGTGAATCGATATATACAGTCAAAAACTCATTTTTAACACAAATTCACAGAATCCTTTCTGTAATGACCAAACAGTTTATGTGAATAAATTTTCTGATTTACTGTTATAGGTAAATACATAACAGAGATTATTATTTTCTTAAAAAATGATGAAAATAATATTAGTTCAAAGATTGAATATGGATTGCATAATACATATAATAAATTTATGAGAAAAGTTATTTTCTTTTCTTGCTTAAATAAAAGAAACAGTTGCCAGCAAATAAGGGGAAACCCTAACTGCTTTTCCTCTCCAATAGAAAAAAGGGAAAGAGGAAAAGGCCTGGGTTGTTGAGGAACAGACGATGAAAAAGGATAAGGCGCTGAAGCAGAAGAGGAAAGTGCTACGTCTTGTGAGGACCAAATAGCACAGGCACAAGTGTGCTTTATGTTGCTGAAAGCTGTGGCCGGCAAGTGAGCTTGGGGGAGAGATTCAGTCTGGTTGACTGATCTCGTGGATGGGAGGATAACAAGCATTAAACAATCTTCTCCATTCTGGAGAGGTGCAGAAGATTGAGAAGGGGACACTGCAGGTAAGTACAAATATGATTTCAGTATTTTCTGAGAAATTTTGAGAAACCCTTAAAGGTTATTATTAAGTTGTAATTTAGGAAATAGCACATTGAAGAATCTAAACTAGTAATGAGTAGCTTCAACTGTTCTCCCTATTTAGAACCAGAGAACTGATAAATTAAATCTTCATTAAGTATTGGAATCTTTGACAAACCCAGCAAATAACAATGGAGAAAAGCAGTAATTTATTATATGCAAGAACAGCGAAAGAAGCTGTTCATTTCATAACTGTAGTCGCATAGACAACCCAGAAAGTAATGACTGACATTCTGTGTAGACAATAAGAACATCGATCAGAATAGCGCACATCAGTATGAAAATGAATTGCATTACAAGTTACAAAAACTATCAGAAGGGTTGTTAGAAAACTATAATGCCTTCACCTCTATTACAATGAATGCTAAGTGACTGTGCATTACAATATATAAACCCGCGACGGGAGGATTCATTGTAGAACCCTGAGGAGGGGGTTAAAAGAGTTTATACAATAAAACAAGAGAGCATACGCTGCAAACAGTTCACAAACTGTACATTGCCAAGATAACCAACAACGAAAAGAATACTACGTAAACATCATGAATAGACTTTCTGTGTAGGAAAGGATTCATAGAATATATTAGATGATACAACCTGCGGTGGAACTCAAGAATAGAAACCATTACACCAACATGTAAGAAATAACCCAACCTTCAGAGTATATGTGCATGCTCTATTAAAAGGAAATGCCATTAAACGCCGAATACAGAGAGAATAACATAAGGAGTTGCAACCAATATGCCAAATGCCGAGTAAACATAATTGTCGACCATTATATATATACATGCAATAAAGAAAATCGGTAGTTCGTGCAAGAAAAAAACCGCATTCGAAAGATAACAGGGTATACAACATATGAAATCAAAATATATATAAAAGGCGGTGAAAATACAGCCAGAATAATATTCAGTCAACCTTGGTCGAAGCTTGGTAAAAAAAACGGCAAGGTAAGCTTCAGAGAAGCATAAAACATAACAGAATATGAATAATCCTGAACCAACAAACGCTTGAACTTGAACAATAACAGTACTTAATATTACATGATTAAAGAATGCGCCGACCTGTGTGAATACATTAAAGAACACATTCCAAATGAGTAATGAGACTCAATATCACAGCTGACAGGTTTCCTCGAATAGTCTCGAGAGGAATCGATTAGCCATAAGAAAATACATATAAAACTTTAACTATTCAGAATAAATTGCAACGGAATGCAATTCGGCATCATTGAATAAACCCTCCAGGGCAGAACCTAGAACATCGGTTACAGAGGTTCCCTGTCCGAGAACATCACTTACGCTCATGTCATAAACAGTGAGCGATAATACTCTTGGCAGAAAGAAAACAATAATAAGAACGATTCTGGAGCTAGATGGAGTCAACAAATTCCTACTGGGCATTGCGGAACTTACCTGTAGGTTGCACGCATGGTAGTAAAAACCTTGTAGTTCCCTTGCTGCCACGGATCTCTTCATACCTTCATCCTGTTCAAAACAGAACGCAAACGAGAAATCAATCACATTTACTAAATACAATAAAAACAAAGCGCACCAGAAGTATCAATGAGGAATAAGGGTTTACCTGGGAGCCGAATGGAAGGCTCAGAGTGAAAGACAGCAGCGGCATCGCCTTCGACGAAATCGGTGACTGTAAACTCAAAGGAAGTGGAACTGTATCAACTCAAGCCAAAAGACCCAAGCCATGGCTTACAGTGGCATGGGGGCGACGGTGGAGTAACCCACCTCCTGGAGGACGCGGCTCTGCGAACTAAACACTCAAGAATGAATTTCTCAAACCCTAAGTATCTCTTTTACAGAGGAAAGTCAACCAACACCGTCCGATCTCCAGGTTACATCCTCATCGTTCATCCACTGTGGTAATCCCGAGGAGACTGCGGGTAGGGCTGTAGCATTTACTCCAGCCAGCTACCTCTCCAAAAAGATCAACGATCGAATCAAGGGTTAGAACCGAGGAGACCAGATGTCCGTCGCTTGAACCATTAGTTTAAAAGCCGTCAAAATTATAAAGTTTGTTGTCAGCACAATATACGGATGTCTTTAAGTTTTGTATGCCAAGGGTGGTGATGGCAAAAGAAAACCAAGCCATGTTACGTTCCCGCCAATATGTGGATCGGGATTAAACCATAATAACCTTACCTCTGATCACCTTGGAATGTAAAAGGATGTAATGTTTAGGTAAATAATTTTTTTTTTTATGAGAGTATTAATTACCAGGTAGAGGGTTGTGACACTTTCCAAAAACTCTAAATGATAGCACGTTTAGAAAATGTTTAACACCCCCCTTGGAGCAATGTCCCTAATTTTTTAATGTAGAAATTTATCCTCATTACTTAGATAATTATTTGTGTTTAAAATTATGTAGTTAATTATTTGTAAAAAAAAATTACATCTTTTATAATAATTATATTTATAAAATAAATGAGCTACTAAACAACTATATTCAACATTTTCATAAATTTAATTTAAATGAATAAAATTAATTTTATTAGATAAAACAATCTTATATTTCTCTTTATTTATATTTAAATTTTTATTATTTATTTTCATCAACCAAATAAAATTTCCTGGGCGATTGTAGAAAATATTTAAAAAAATAAATAAATTTATTCTTATAAAGTTACACCTTTATACCGGAAACAAGATGTGATTCCATATGATAATAGACAAAAGTCATTTAATAAAATAAAATATTAAAAAACAAAAAAGAAACGCTGTTGACTTCACAAAAAACCATAAGGAAATAACTGCATCGAAACCTCTACCAAGTTGTGGGATAATTTTAATATTTTCTTATGAATATGTTCAGTCGCTTTTATTCTACCAAAGGATCGTTCTTTCAACTGAGAGCTTTCCAGCAGAGGCCATCCCCACTGACTAATATCAACATCATTGTAATAATGTACCCAATTAAATGAACCAAAAACAACTTTGAAATATTGTGGGAAGCTAAAGCATCTATTGTCCAGCAAATTAGTGACATTGTTAAATAATAATGATGTTTTCCTTCTATCTTGCAAATATGGCCAGCAAAAAGAAATGGTATTTTACAAATATGCTGAGGTAACAGAAAATGGTATCAAACAAACATAAAGAAATGCAACAGGAATTATTAATATTTTGAAGAATAATTTATTCCTGGACGATACCAAATAATTTATTCCTGGACGATACCAAAAAAACGTGTTCTGAACTTTTATTTTTTAGGATTTTAAGATATTTTAAGATGATATAGGTTTCTCAAACTTGAAAACAAAAGCTTCAAATTAGTATTTTATAGAGAATAATCCTATAAATTAACCAGCCCTCACAAAAACTTCGTATTAGTATTTTATAGAGAATAATCTTTTAAAGTAACCAACCCTCAGCTTATCCAAAGTCACTGCACATTCTTTTTTTTTTTAAGTTTCAAACTCCACTGAATTGAAAACTGGACGTTTCAATTCAACTAAATTGAAAAACAATATGGCTATGGTGGTTTTTTTTATTGGGTGGGAGATCACAGGCCGATTCGCCCTGTTTAAAATAGCGTGCAAGCTCGAGATATGTATCTGATTGAATACACAGAAAAAACCATTGAATATGTATCCACACAGGTGGTGGACAGACATAGAAAAAGCATATTCCCAGCATTGTGAGGTTTATCCTCATTCTGATAATAATTATTCCCTATAGTGTGAGGTTTTATCCTCATTCTGATCACAGATTAGTAGAAGCCTCAAGTCCCTTATGCAGTACTTGTTTTCTGTCCTTCACGCTAAGGGTACATGAAGGCATAGATTTTGTATCTTGCACGCTCTTTTTTTTTTCCTATGAACCATTCATGAAGGTAATTATTCTCACTGCAATCATGCATTTCGAATCCTTATCTATTAGAAGTGACTGGAAAATTACAATTGCTAACCAAGTGTCATAAACTCTAGAACCTCATCAAGTGGTTTCATTTGACCATGCAGACCGAGATACCAGGGTCTTGTATGTGTCACAATATGCAAATTAGGAGTAGCTTAATGTTTCCAAACAACTTAAATTATCACAATTATGTATATCCGAGTTACAATCTTTTGAGCTTTATTCCATTCTTGTTATTCAATAATAGTTTAAACTTAGATAATGGAAGCCTATATTTGTATTTTTTAATGTGTTTGTTGAAAAGTTAAACACCATTTAAACTTCAAACTATTATTTTAGAGTTAAATGAAACGTCAATTTTTTTTTATTTTTTATTTAAAGCTTTTTTTATTTATTTAAAGATTTTTTATTTATCTAGAGATATGACTTATTTCTTAAATTTAAATTGACTTTTTCTTTATACTTATTTTCTATTGGTAGATAATATATTTTAATCTAATTATATTAAGTTGTTCTTTCGTAATTTTTAAAAACTTTTTAATTTATTGTAATTGTTTTGCATGAAGGAAAATTATTTAAATAGAGATGTCTCTAAAGAGGAAGGGTCAATCAACTATAGACAAATTTTATGGATATTCTAAAATATCAAAGACTTCTAATGTTAAGTATATTCCATCTATCTCTGATTTGAATGATGATGCTAATGAAGATATGGATGAAAAGTTTCTTGTTGGTCTAGAAAATTTTGGCCATGAAAAGGAAGGACAAGATGGTGGATCTAGTAGCTCAAGGAGGAAGGCTTTCTCAAAACGTAAATTTTGAGAAGAGTGGAAGATAAAACATCCTTGGGTGTATAGTATCAATGTTGAAGATGGAAAGACTCATATGCAGTGAAAAAATTGTGAGAAATACAAAGCTCAAAGTCCATGGGGTATTGGAGATGGATGTAGTACCATTCAATATGATGCTGTGACAATTGATGCAAAATTTGTTATTCATCAAACCTCATCTTAGAGAAATTTGTATGAAACTGAAAGGTTGGCAAAGCCCATTATAGAACACATAGTTCCTATAAGTGAGGGTAATAAGGAAAGGGTCATAGCCACCATGAAGTTAGCATATTTTATTGTATAAAAGGATATTTCAATTGCTACTTTTGAAGATATATGTCATCTTCAAATGCATTTGGAAATGCCTAATATGCCTTCTCGAGTGGAGTATTCTTCCTACGTAAATAGAAAAGTAGCTACTAAATTTATTTACTCTATATCATATTAAATTGAAAAAGTGCAAACTAGAAAAATGTTATAAAGGCCATTTTTCTCTATAATATTAGATGAAAGTATAGACAATGGTTTGGAACAACACCTTGTCTACATATCTAGACTTAAAATTTTTGGCCCCTCCACTCAGAAAATTTATGAAAATGATTATTGTTCTTGATGAAAAAGTAAAGACTATATGTGATACCATCACTAATTTAAAGGAAACAAGACAGTTGAAAAATGAGAAACTAATAGTAGTTTCGATTGATGGTGCTTCATCTATCTTTGGATGTGAAAAAAGTTTTTTCACATTGCTAAAGAATGATTAGATAAATATTATTGGTACTCATTGCATTGTGTATCATGAAGCATTTGCAACATTAGATGTTTCAAAAAAGATACAAAAGTTTTTGTATGTTGAGAAAATAGAAAATAAGGTATACCCATGGGTTTGAAATTTGACAGAGAGAAATAATGAATTGATTTATTTATTTATTAGAGATAATGGAATTATAATCCTTGCAAGTTCTTCAAATCCATGTTGTTTTATAGCTCTCTAGGGGTGAAACGGTTGAAAGACCAGTTACATTAATGATTGCTATTTTGAGCTTGTGGAAGAGAGAAAGAAAGAATTCATGGTATTATAAGGAAATAATTTTTTCAATTCAATTTTGTTTGAATATGCTTGGTGATGTTTTGAAGGAGTTGAATAATCTAAACAAAACAATTTAAGAAGATAATGTGGACACCACCTTGCTTGGAATAGCTATTGACCATGCATTAAATACTCTAAAATGATATTTCCGTAGAGAATATTTTTTTGCAGAAGGTGTTGTACATCTTACTAAATTTTTAAAAAACTCTAAAGGTGGTTTCCTTGAAAATGTTTACAAAGAGGGGAATACCATAGAGTAGATTTTTTATATATTCTAATCCACGATGAACAATTATCACAACCAATGTAAACTTTCATTTATGGCTCCCTTGAGAGTTGCATAGAACTTATAATAAATTATGTCCAAACATTGATTGGGAGTTTCAATTGAATATTTATAGATCATCATATTTGCAATGTAGCAGGGTTGTTTAGTCATTTTCATTATCCTTTAGATCTTTATGTCAGAGAAAATAATGCAAAGCATTGAATTGAAAACTTTTTTCACATTTGCAACATAAGACATGTAATGAAGGTGAAAACGTACCAACATTTGATATTACAGCAATCGAAAGAGACTTATAACAAATTTATTGATGCGGTTTATTTTAATGGAGAAATATTCCCAGTGAAAGCCGCATGGAAGGTATTTTCTCAAACAAAATATTGGCACTGTAGATATCCAAATATGCTAAAATTATGGTAAGCAATGCTTGTCATACCAGTCAGCACTGTCACATGTCAACAAGGGTTATCTAATAAAAATGCGATCAAAGATATAAGGAGAACGAGATTATTGGTTAACACACTTGATGCATTGATGTGTAAATCATTAATAGGTCCTAACACCATAGAAGTGGAATGGTTAAGAATTTGTGAGATTTCGCAAGATATAGGAGATAATACTTTTTGACGGGTGAGAATTATTAATTTATATATTTTTACTTTGCAAAATGTATTATATATATATATATATATATTATATATATTATATGGACTTTTTTTGTCCTCTACTATATTTATATTTTCATATATGAAATTTTAATGTTTTTTTTTTGTATCGATGGAATATAGAATATAGGCATGAATAGTTACATGGATGATGTTTGTTGTAAGAAGAAATTGAAGATGTCATTTCAAATTTTTTTCATGTGCTATTGTTATAGGTTGATGGCATATATAGGTTGATGGCTATAGGTTGTTATAAGGTTGTCATCTTATATGTCTGATAAGATCTCTTTAGTCATATCTCAAAAATACAAATTCTATGGCATGTTTGGGTCAATCATATTTGATTTCAAGTTCTGAATATCTTATTGTGAGTGTTCCATGTGATTTAAAACCAAAATTCAAGATTTAACAAGTCATTTGTGTCTTATGGTCGTTTTTTTTTCTTCCCCTATGAAAAATATATGAAACTTTTTAACATATTTATGTTATTCAATGGTAATTTTTTAATTAAAACTTTATTGGTGAAGGGTTAATTTATTATGAGAACATCACTCTTGAAGGGAAAAATTTTAAACATAATGTTTCTTGACGAGGAACATAAGGACCCAAAAAGTAAAAAATATAATTATGAAAGGTAAAGAGAAATCCAAATTCCAACCCTACTGTAAAGCCATAACCTTTGTGAAACATTTTATTGAATCTTTGTGGTGTGATGATTTGTCTTCCATTCCACGTTCTCATGCCATTATGTCATCCAACATCATCACAATTGCATGTGTCACCCTATGAGGGGTGCCCTCTTACACTCGACAAAGGACCACTTGGGTACCCAAAAATGCCAAATGATCCTACCACGTGTCACCTATCGCAACATGTGACATGTCACCATTCTGCCATGATAATTAACATGAGCCATGTATCCTCTAGCCATTAGTTCATGTCAATTTGTCTTCCATGTGTTACCTTTATGGAGGATAGTATGAGAGACTATGTTTTATAATTCTTTTCAGTGTTATTAAAAAATGGCTAGGACACAAGATTTACATTATATTTTGTTTTGTGTAATGCTTTCATCTAGCGTTCTATGTCTCCCGTAGCTTCATTCACACACGAACCCTCAATAATTATTTTACATGACCTTCATCATAGGACATGAAATTTCATAGACTAATGGAGGTTTCTATGTCTCATGGAATCTATCAATCACAAGGCCGCACAGATCATTGAGTTACTTAACCCAACTCTCTACAGCGGGCTATCAATTTTGCCATCTATTGTCAAGATATTTCTCATATATTATTTTTGCTAAGCACGAGACTATGCCTCTCGATGATCAAAACTTCCAAGAAAACATTTTGTGGCACTGCATTAATTTGTGCTTTTGATAATCAGAAAAATATTTTCCATGGAATCTTTCAATCGGGGCTTCACAGCATCGTGTTTTCATGGCAATACTTGTGAACCTTTCAACCTATAAATGTTACGGTGCAACAATAAATTGCTCATCATGTGTTACGAAAGTTCCTGTTCACAGTCTCAATCAACCATAGGAATGCATCTGTTCATGCTAAAACCTTATGACCAAAAATTTTCTGGCGGAATATGAATTTAATCATTTGTTATAAGGAATGTTCCCATCCATGGACTCTATCCACCTATGTGGAACCATGAGCCATGAAACCCTATCAGACTCAAAGACCATAAATTGAGAAGTATTTTGGAATGTCATACACCATTAGAAAGGTATTTTAGAGGGATATCCAATTGACCACTTCTCTTCTATATTTGATCAATTTATCTATAGACTAGATTCCTCGAAATATAATCATCAACAAACTATGGAGCATCCCCCCATGAACTTGTATATTTCAGATCAATGGTTAGATGTTGATATCAATGGCAACACTTTTTTCAAAGGATTACTCTAAGTAGAAGGTAAATCCATCCTTACAAAATTATAATAATAAAAAAAATCATATTTAAGAGTTGAATAGGTAGACCAATATATATCCATCTTAGAGCTAGAACTATCAAGTGACAAGAGGAATCTAATTTACTAACGTGCTTTTTTTTAATAATTTAATGTAATGCCCTGTATCAATTATTTCGTATTAAATGATAAATAAATAACACCTTTAAAAATTGAATTTAACATTTATATATACTAGTATGTATTTTCCATAATGTAAAGTTTAGATGAGCATGTTGTTCTTGTACTATTTACTAATATAGCTATATAGCTATTTATCTATTTTTCTTTTATTAAAGTAAGTTGACTTTTCTTCTCATTCCATTTATAACTCATAATCAAAATATTTTATTATTATTATTAGTTTCCTGCAATAAAATTAACAAATATATCTATTTTTACTTCTAACTCAAAAACGCAAATCTAAATTAATGTAAAATTGATTTGTATTTTTTCACTTTAATTTAAGTATATGTTTATAATCTAAATATTTCTTGTTTCTCTTATTATTATTTTTTACAATATTTTCTGACCTTCACTACTGTCAGTGCAATTAACACACAATTGTTTTCTCGATAAATTATTATTTTTATCTTTTATTAATAACTTATTATATTGAGGTGGGCACAACCACCCCTGTGAGGTTTGATCGTGGGTTGCCTTGCTAATGAGGCCCATCCTCAACCATTTTTTCTAGTGGAACTTGACTAATTAACCCTTCTTTAAGTAGAACTTAATCTCTCTCTTTTCTCCTTGCTTGACATGTTGTTTTCTCAAGAAGCTTTTCACATTAAAACTATTATAGTGTTTATAATTATGGTGGAGTTGTTAAGAAGAATTACATCATAGAAATTATATTTTTCTTTTATGTAATTCATATTTTATACATTTGAAACATTTTTTTCAATTACATCTAGAAAAATGCAATACTATGTAATAAGCGTATTATTACTTATTACTTATTGTCGAAGGCTTCTTATTTCAATTTAAGATGGATGAGGATCAGTTGACCTTATTTTATTGTTTTAATTGATGTCCTAGATTGGTTTTCAAGGGATTATGTTCAACATATGCCTATTCTTAATGCCAATAAATGAATATAGTGTGTTACAACGATTGTTAAGTTGAATTGACTTTTAATAAATTTAAAAAATTAGATTTGTGTGACGTGCCTCCCCACCCACCAATTTCTTGGACACCTAATCCTGTAAGGGTTGGTGTGGAAGTTGAATAATCAAAGCGAGTCCAAGACACCAATTAGAATATGAAACCAAGGGTCACTAAAGTTGTATAAATATGTGTCATTGTGAATAATATATGGATTCAACGATGATATTTCACATCCCCTGTGTTCGTGATTGTTGTGTTTAACATTGTATCAGAGCGAGTTCATTCATAATTTCCTCAATATTGTGTGAGCCACCTATTTTCTGGCCTGTGTAAACCTATGTTTCTATGTCTCAATGAAGCTTGTAGATTCTTGTCTTTCTAAGCATTTGTTAGGACATAGGTAATGTATCTCATCTCTATCTCTCTGCCTACTTAATGATTGGATCTCTTCCCATCTACTCTATCAATTCAACGATAAGATCTTGATTTTATGATCTAGAAGTTTCTGGCTCTATGGAGTTAAATAAAATCAGCTGAGAAGGTTATTTTATGCAAATTTTATATTTTATGGCTCATTTTATCTTATTCGAGGAAGATACCAAAAGAAAAATGAACCAACCTATTTATGATTGCACGCTTTATAACCAAAATAATATCATCCATATTTGTATCTTGGTTCTCCTCAGACCAATGAAGAGGTATGAAAGCTAAACAATGACCTAATTTATTTTACAGATGCCTTATTCAAGAACATGTTGGGCACTCAATTTGGTGAAGTTATTGGATTATTTAAGTTACACTTATGTTCATTTCGAAGCATGTGGTGGAGAATGTTTCTTTTCCCTGAGACACCTCTGGAGCTAGCACTTCTTTGAGGCTATACCAAAAACAGTGAAGTCCTAAACTCAACATTAAACTCAACGAAACAATAGAATGTGGCCTTATTGCTTATGCACTAGGAATTATAATTGCATAGTGTAACTTTTCTATGGTCAACCTTTGTGTAATATTTGAAGGTATAAACAATTTGAAAACAACGTGCTCCTATATGGCCTTGTCACAGTAGGACTGAAACTACTTATAGTGACATATGTCTTTGATTTGTGTTAAATTCTTACACAAAATCTTCCTTGACAACACTAAATATCAAGAACTGTGATATTTGTAGTCGTTGGTGTATGATGTAATACACTACCCTAAAATAACAATGGCACAATTATAAGCATAAATAAAAGGACAAAGGTGCTATGTGTTTATGAATTGAATTGTCATTGAGTTTCAAATGCATACATGTAGCTGAAGAAGATTTGAAAGGAGATAAGCGTTGTGCAACTTTAAATTTGTGGTGTTGTGCATAGGAAGATTTTCCAAGTCGGAAAACTAAGCCACATTGAGTACAACATGCAACCAACTTATTAACTTGCTCTCTATATTTTGTTTCCTTCCAGTAGTTCATTTCAGGGTGGTGAAATGGTACATTGGTGAACTATTTTGGTATGCTAGTTTGTTGTGTATGTTTGGAGCCTCACGTGTTTGTGCTCTTTGTTTCCTTAGTTAAAGGGTGGTGTATAATGCATTGAAATAACTCTATATGTGAAATTATATGTACGTTAAACTATAATGAATGTGGGTTTCTCAGTGCTTAAGATTTATATATTGAATGTTGGTTTAGTTATAGTTGGTTATGATATATATTGAACATTGGAACCTTTGCTCAACCACCGTGTGAAGTGCATTATAGTGATTGTTGCTAGCTAATTGGAACATTGAATCTATGCGTTAAAGTCCCGAAAATGAATCTAATTTATGGTGTATTAGACTTATTAAATACTTTGATATAGTCCATTGTCGATGGGATGGTAAACATCAATCACGACAACCTTTTTTATATCAAAAATTGTCTACATAATGCACAGAAAAAGATTTCTTTTTCGCAACTAGAATCTCAACTTCAGCAAGAAGAATTAAAACAAAAGTGTTTTCATTATAAATCTGTTGATGTTCATAAAAATTAGACAGACTCCCATCAACTGCGAGAAAGTAATCATATGAACAAGATTAAGATTGGTTGAGATGCAGTAACCCTCTCAAGAACATAGTTGCATGCCGAAGCAGAAATTCAACATGTGCTTCCCAAGCCCATCATTAGACCCTGGGAAGAGCTTGTCCATAATATGCAGAGAATTGGTGTTGTATATGACAAGGATGTTTCCTTTCATATTCCATATTACTTAAAGCCCATCTAGTTTTAGAGCATTGGATTTCTTTATGACAGTTCATCTTCAAATGTTGTAGATCTTGCACCTCTTCCATAACCACAGTAGAATGTTAAATGCCAACATTGTGACAAAATTGGCCATATAAAAGATCATTGTTTTGATGTTTTACCATGTGAAAACTGTCATAAAACCACTCATTATTCAAATACATGCTTAAAAAAAAAACCTCCTTCAAGAACAAAGATTCACCTCTGATGGATTGCTTCTTGGAAATGGGCTTCAACAACCAAAAAGATATTTCAGTGATATGTCAAAACGTGTTCTAAAGTATTGAACAATATTGCAATTGAGTTTTCTCCATTGCCTCACCTTGTATCTGACAGGGGGGGAGTTGATGGTCATATACAAGCTTCAAAGCCACATCAAGAGAGCCTTAGGGACAACCTATCATACCAGATTCAGAGTTGTAGTTGGAGACAAAGATTCCCCTGAGCATGCCTTTAGCTGGTGGTTAGCCTTAAAACATCTATGCAGGGTTGAGACCTCGCTCTTCAGCTAGAGCTTCCCCCTCTTGAAAGAATTGGGGGCACTTCCTCTATAAAAATACCTCAAATTCTTACCAGTTCTGGAAGAGTTGAATTGCATCAAGCATTTCATAGTTGGTGGTTATCTTTAAGCCACCACAAGTTGTAGACCTCCCTTTTCTAGGTTGAATGTCTCCCTCTCCAAATCATTAGGGATACTTCCTGTAGAAGAAGATTTAAACTTCATTCCATATTTGGAAGAGTTTTAGGAACTGCGCTAAGCATTCCAGTGTTGGTTTTCATCCTTAAACCAACCCTTTATACCAACATTTTGGAGAGCACATTTAGCCTAGTGCCGCCATGCATATTTTTGCACATTTTGTATTACAACTCTCTTCTTGGAATCATAGATACCCCTTCGAATTAAGGGGAGAAATGTTGGACACCTAATCCTCTAAGGGTTGGTGTGGAAGCTTACAGTCAAAGGAAGTCCAAGAAACCACTTGGAATATGAAACCAAGGTCAATAGACTTGTATAAATATGTATCACTGTGAATAATATATGGATTCAAGTTTGATCTTTCATATCTCTTGTCTTCTCCAATGTTGTGTCTAACATCCTCATGATTTAAGATTATTGCTATTCTAATAAGCTCATATTCTAATTAGATGGGGAAATTAGTACATAAGGAAATTTTATTTAGAAAAATGGTCTAGTTTACAATAAGATGTGTAATTTCCTTTTCCTTTTTTCTCAAACTAAATTAGATTCATGCCACATGGCTCCCTACCCATTAATTTCATTCCAATTCTAATAAGTTCATATTCTAATTAGATACATAAATGAATATATAAGAAAATTTTATTTAGCGAAATGGTCCATTTTACAATGGGATGTGTAATTCCTTTATTTTCTCAAGTTAAGGTTGACCCATAACGCTTTTGTATATTATTAATAAGATAAATGTGTACACTGGTAAGACATGCTTAGTGTTGCAATAGTTTTTTTGTTATATTTATAAAGCCTTTAGCTATATCAACCACATTAATATTTTTAATGTGATTGTACTAGTTTTAAATTAATTACTGCATCCTTTTAATATTGCCATATTTACTAAATCTATATAAAAAATAAAATGTTCAAACTTTTTTCCATTTTCAAAATAAAAAATCTTAATTGACTAATCAAATATCAAAACTCAAAAGTTTACATAAGTAAAAGATTGAGTCAGAAGTAAGTATTTATTTCTCGATCAACCATATACAAAAAGGTAAAAGTGAACCAATAAAATTGGCATTTTTGAAATCAAAATTAGAAAGTACAAAACCGAAGTTTACAAAGTTTTGGACTGATATTAAAAATTTAAGTTAAAACTGACACAACATTTTACAATCTAAATTCACAATTTTTTAAATTTAAAATTATTAAATTTCCATTTCCAAACTTCAATTTTCTATTTAAAAACTTATATTAAACTTTTCAAAATTAAATTTTACAATAAAATTTTATCTCGTTATTTGTAATTTAATAAAAATTAGAATTACATAGTTTGCTATCAATTTTATTAACTGTATTTAATTAGAAATGGCATTCTTTTTCTATTACTCTTTATATATATTAATATATATATATATATATATATTTAATAGTTATTTTTATTGTTTTATAACTTTTATACTATTATAGATGAAACTTATTATTACTAACGTAACAATATTTATTAGTATAATAGATATAAGAAAATATACAACTATAATAATAAATAAAGTGATTAATATACATTAATAATTCATATATCAACCATATTAATAATTATTAGATATATATTAAATTATTATATAATATTATATTTACTATATTTCAAAACTATAATATAATTCACATATGCTATTATATAATTATTATTATTATTATTATCTATATATATAAATAACATATTTTAAATTACAATTTTATAACTTATATACCATCATAAAATTAACTTCTTACTTTTATTAATTTAACTCTTTAATAACAGAGCTTTACCTTTTATAATTCCGAAATGCTCTCTAAAACTTCGCGTTGACTGACTGCATAGTAACCTATTTTCGTACTTTCTTATCCCTAATGTTTTATTGAAGCAATAGGATTTTGATATGTGAGAACCATGTTTTTGTCAAAAGGGTGTTAAATTTTAGAAGAAGCGAGTTTCTGGCTTAATTCATAAAGCGAGGTACATACATCAGATATATACAATAGAGTAATGTTATTAGATATTTACAATGTAATTAAGTTATGCGACGGAATCTAATCCAAGCAGAGAAATTATCATTAGACCGCCCAAAATATGTGAAAACCAGGTTCCAATTCGGACACTTTTGACATGTCAATCTGCCGTGGCCCGTTATCTTATAGAATCCAACAAAATTTTGTATTATTTTACCAATGTCTCATATACCCTTGTTCGCTTAAACTCCATATATACAATGTGGTCTGGGACGCTACAATTTCAGTAAATTCATCTTCCACTTTTTAACTGCCAAGATAAGTGCAGACCTAAACTAGTATAGTTGCGATCTTATTTCATTATTCGAAAAAGGTTAAAAATCTCAAGGTGGAACACTAGGTAGATAATGAGAATTTTATGTAGGAATATCAATGAGAATTTTTTATTTTAACCACGTCTCTGAGATTTACTAGAATTATACAGAAATAAAAATTGTATGAACTTAAAAAAACTCTATCCGATTGCTCCGTTTTCCAAGGCCATAAGTTCATGATCACACTTTCCTGTGTCAGAGCCAAAACCCTGGTTTTTTTATTTTAACCACGTCTCTGAGATTTACTAGAATTATACAGAAATAAAAATTGTGTGAACTTAAAAAAACTCTATCCGATTGCTCCGTTTTCGAAGGCCGTGAGTTCATCATCACACTTCCTGTGTCGGAGCCCTGGTTTTTTTATTTTAACCACGTCTGTGAGATTTACTAGAATTATACAGAAATAAAAATCGTACGAACTTAAAAAAACTCTATACGATTGCTCCGTTTTCCAAGGCCATAAGTTAATGATCACACTTTCCTGTGTCAGAGCCAAAACCCTGGGCTTGGAAGGTCTATTTTCTTGACCTTGTGAGCGCGCGCATATATATATATATATATATATATATATATATATATATATATTACGTTACGAACTAAGAGAACATAGAATCTCTGATATTGGTAAAGATGTAATGGAAAATACATTAACAGATAGTGCAGGTACTGCCATTATAGTCCTCCGCAACAACAGGCCATGGTTCATGCAAATACACATAATTGGGACGCTCCTGCAGCTTTTCTTTCTTATCGCCTTCTGGATTTTTCTCTTCTTTTGCAGGGCCCACGCTGAGCAGCTCTGTCACTCCAAATTTCCTCAGTTTTATTGTGAGATAGACAGGATCTGCTTCCCCAATGACAGTTATCTTCCTGCCCTTCATATTCACTGCAACGGACTCTACCCCTGCAATCAAATATCCAACCATCACGTATCACTAAAAACTCCCCAGTTAACCTGCAATGGTTTTATTGAAAGAAGTTTACCATGAACTCCAGCAATCGTCCGCATAGCTCTTATCTTACTTTTCTTATCGTCAATCGCCGCTTTCAGCTCAATTTTCTGCAAATAGAAAAACACAAGCATCATGATCATCCGTCCACAGATTTAAGAATTTACAACATACAGAATCTGAAAACCATTGATTCTTCCTTAAAACAGCAAAGGGTACTGGCATACCTTCATGTTTGACATCCTGCCAAGAAGCAGAATACAATAAAAATTCGTATTGGTAGCCTCGTATTTCGTCCTAAGCAAAGCCCTCGGATAGTTACAGACTCACAGGTACGCCTTGTTTTGTAGGTTGAATAAATTTGTATAGTAGAATTGCTGCCCCAACTTCGTGGAAACCTTCAATTTGTGGGCCGCTACCAGAACCGATAATGGATGGTGTACTTTTCCTCTGAAGTTAGACTGACAGAGATAATTGATCCAAATTTTTACCAGATTTAAGATTCAAATGCTGTAATGAATCATCACAGTGAAACTTGACTGCGAGATCCCTACTAAGTAGTCATCAAGAAAAGGGTCCTTCCACTCTTTTAACTTGTTCTGCATGTAAGTATGGCCGGTTTTAATAAATATGTTTATCGTGACTGCCGATTATTTAGCGTGGCCAATACCATGATCAGATCATGACAATTCCAGAGAACCATTCAGTAAATAACACGTTAGTGAAAAATCTCTTTCACGCTTTAAACGTCACTCTTGTCCACAAAAACCTAGATTTGTCTCCGGTGAACTATCAGATGGATACTTTGACACAATAGATTCCATTTGAAATATTGGAGAACTCCAAATATAATCACAGGACTGTTATGATTTGGTCTCTTTGGCTCTCGTAAACTTATGAGAACGTTTCATCGTCAGCAAGAGATATTTCCTGGCATATGGATAATTCTATTGTTAACTAATTTACATTCACATAAAATTGCAGATACCAAATATGTAAACAAGCGGTCCTTTTCCCAGTCTCAGCTTGATTAGAACTAGTCCAAACCTATAAAATTAAAATTAATAATATTTTACATTTTAATTTATTTAAATTATAGTTTTGAAAGGTATTAAGGGAAGCATTTTAAATTCAATATCACTCTGTTAATTTAAAAATTACAAAACCTGATTTTTGGACAATGTGTGTATTAGATGGAGCTGTGTAATGCTTGGATTAAGAAGCTCATAAGAATTTGTTATTTTTTTTAGCAATGTTTATTTCCTAAGTTACAAAAGCACTTAACATCCATGAATGACTTAGCATTGTACCCATAATCCCATTTCTTCTTAATATTAATCATGATAAAAAGATATTATTTGTTTTCTAAATTAGGCTTGATCACTTTCTTATAACATTCTAGTTTGTATTCCCTCCAACTCCTTATCACCCCATGCCATAACTCTAAAACACACACATTGAAAATTTTCCAGAAAAAGAAATAAATCTTTCAACATTGTAACATTTCTTTTCACCATAGTAATAATTACATAAGGTATGAAAAGCATGTGACATATTAAAAACCCTAATAAAACTTATGGTACATCTATTCTCATGTTAGTGGTTATTGGTAAATGGTAAATAGGCCTCATCATGAGCCTGTGAGATAGGGAATCCTTTTCCTGTTAGGGAATTTTTCTGGTAAAATCCCAAAAACAAACAAATAAACTGCAAGAGACAATGCTCTGTTTTGATCTCCAGGATCTTGGGCACAGGGAAGCTTTAAAAAATTTCTGAGCATAGAGTATTACACACCCATAAAATATTTGTATTCATTAAAATAAAATTTCTGATACAAAATTCATCCTCTTTTACTCAGAGGGATTTACCAAGAACTTCAAAAGAAATTACTCTGTCTCCTTTTGAGATTTTACACTGCTTTGTGTAAAAATCTCTTTTACATTACTGTTGTAAAAACAAAAATTACAAAATCTCTTTTACATTATTGTTGTAAAAACAAAAATTACATACACTGTTGTTGCATGCTCTTCTTCTTTTACTTCGCACTATTGTGCCAATTTCTCACTTACATTACATTGTCACAACAACATCATTACATTCACTTCACACTGCTGTGTGTTTTCTTCCTTTGCACACTCTCTAACTTAACAAAAACAAACACAGGAGTATATATGGTCTTACTTGCCATATTGCGGTAAAATAAAAAAAAAAATAAAATTAAATGCTTTCACCAACCTTTACATGTGCCCATACTCCGGCTCATAGAAAATGGTAAAATTAAAGACTTCACCAAAACTTACCAACCCACAGTAAATGTGATTTACTGTTTTACTGACAAAACTGGCGGTAAAGGAACTTTTACTTCACGTCAAATTTATTTGCTGCAGGCATGTACTTCAACAGTTGACTTTAATTCGATCACATAGCAGGGACACAATTTGCGGGAGGAAAGATGGAACACCATTGAATTGGTGTCATCTGCGATTTGCGATTGGATCGCATCGCACCATCAGAATCGCAGAAATCAAGTGAACACAATGGAAGCTCCAAACATATATGCGATTTGCGATCTGCGATCTCATCGCATCGCAAGGCAAAAACTGCAGTTGAAATTACAATTTCAACACTCCCCTTTAATTTCAACTGCTGGGCATTCAATCATACCCAAACACTTCCTCAAATTCAAAGCTTTTCTAATCCAATGGCTTGGTCAGAATGTCCATGACCTGTTCCTGAGTGCTGCAATGTTGTAAAATGATTTCTCCATTGTTCACCAATTCTCTGGTGTAATGGAACCTTGTATCAATGTGTTTCGTTCGTTTGTGAAACATAAAATTCTTGGACAGGGAAATAGCTGAGCTATTGTCACAAAAAATAACCGGTGCTTTTGCCTGCTCTTGGCCTAAGCTCCTCAACATTCTTCTCATCCACACTGCTTGACATGCTGCTACTGTAGTTGCCACGTATTCTGCCTCTGCTGTAGACAACGCCACGATAGGTTGTTTCTTAGAAGCCCATGAAATGGCTCCTGAACCGATGTGAAAAACATGGCCGGAAGTGCTTTTCCGATCATCTACACTTCCATCCCAATCGCTATCGGTGTAGCCAACTAAATCTAAATGTTCTGAGACATTATATAAGATGCCAAAACTTTTAGTACCTTTAACATACCTCAGAATTCTTTCAGCTGCTTGCCAATGTGCTTCTTTTGGCCTCTCCATGAATCTGGAAATTAAACTAACAACAAACATTATGTCAGGTCTAGTTGCAATTAAATACATAAGGCTGCCAACTATGCTCTTGTATAAGCTAGGATCAAAATCCTTGCTGCTGTCCTCTTTGCTGAGTTTTAATCCCATTACTGTGGGAGTGATTGCTGCCTTGCACTCTTGCATATTAAATCTGCCCAACACTTCATTTACATACTTTGCCTGTGAGATAAAAATCCTATTTTCATTTTGATCTACTTCTATTCCTAAGAAGTATCTCAGCAAACCCATGTCAGTCATCTCAAATTCATCTTTCATGACTGTTTTGAAATTTTCAATAAGACAAACATCATTGCCTGTGAAAATAACATCATCAACATATAACACAACAATTAACAATTTACGATCTTTTTCTTTGATGTAGACGGTGGGTTCTCCCTCACACTTTGCAAATTCATTTTCCAGTAGATAGGAATCTATCCTACTGTACCACGCTCTTCGCGCTTGCTTCAGCCCATAAAGAGCTTTCTTCAATTTGCACACTTTTTGCTCTTGGCCTTTATTCTCATAGCCTAGAGGCTGTTCAATGTAGACCTCCTCCTTTAACACTCCATTTAGGAAAGCTGACTTCACGTCTATTTGGTAAACTTTCCACTTGTTTTGTGCTGCTATGGACAACACTGCTCTCACGGTTTCCATTCTTGCAACCGGTGCAAAAATTTCCTCATAATCTCTCCCATACTGCTGCTTCTATCGCTTGACAACCAGCCTTGCCTTGTGTCTTTCTATCTTGCCTTTAGCGTTGCACTTGGTCTTATAGACCCATTTAACTCCAATGACAGCTTTACCTTTTGGTAGCTCAACCAAATCCCATGTCTTGTTTCTTTCTATGGCATTCATTTCCTCATCCATAGCTTCTATCCAGTTCTCATCTTTGATTGCATCTTCGAAATGAATAGGATCATCAACATGACAATACAAGGAAAATAATGAATTCATTCCTTCATCATAAATGTCACTCAAGTTTATGAATTTCTTACCTCTTTCATTAGGTGTGCAAGTGCTTGAAGATGCACTTGAACTTCCACTTTGTGGTGCGCTTGGAGAAGCACTTCCATTTCTCCTCAAGGGTGTTGCTTGCTGCCCTTGTGTTGGCGCTGTTGTTTGGGGATGTGCTTCAGCCATCTCCTCATCATCTTCATCATGAGACAAACAGTTCTTAACATTTACTGTTTTCTCTATGCTTCCATCCCAAGCTTCCTCCTGAATAAATTGAACATCTCTGCTCACAAAAAACTTCTTGGTAGATGGGATATACAACCTGTAAGCTTTAGATTCCTCACTGTATCCAATGAAAAGACATTTCTCCCCTTTGCTGTCCAACTTCCTCCTTAGCTGATCTGGAATGTGTGCATAAGCCACACATCCAAAAACTTTCATGTGGGTGACTCCTTGCTTTCTCCCACTCCATGCTTCTTCAGGTACTTTTTTCATCATAGCTTTTGTAGGACACCTATTCAAGATATACGCTGCACAATTTATAGCTTCAGCCCAGTAATCATTTGGCAAATGCTTTGCCTTCAACATGCTCCTCGCCATGTCCATTATGGTCCTATTCTTCCTTTCGGCAACTCCATTTTGTTGTGGGGTGTACCTAGCTGTGAATTGCTTATGAATTCCATTTTCTCTACAAAACCATAGGAATTCTTTGGAGATATACTCACCTCCTCTGTCAGTTCTCAAAAATTTGATATGCAGCCCGCTTTGGTTCTCTACAAGTGCTTTGAAATTTAGGAATTTTTCAAACACTTCACTTTTGTTCTTCAGGAAATAAACCCAAGTTTTTCTTGTAAAATCATCAATGAATGTTAGAAAATATTGGTTTCCTGCTAGTGATGGGGTTTGCATCGGTCCACATACAACTGAGTGGACAATCTCTAAGGGTGATTTTGCCCTTAGGCTTCTCCCTGATGGAAAACTTTCTCTGTGTTGTTTTCCCAATATGCAACCTTCGCAAAGGCTGTCCGGTTTCTCTATCAATGGTAATCCTCTTACCATCCCTTTTCTGCTCCGCAATTTAAGACCTCCAAAATTGAGATGTCCAAATCTCAAGTTCCACAACCAATTTTCATCTTTTGGTACGCTTTGGAGAGCCTCTTGGGTAACTGCTGCAATCACCTCTTTTTTTTTCAAATCTGCCCTTATTCTGAGAGGGAACATCTTGTTCCTCATCATTTTCACTTCAACAATGCATCTTTTGCTGGGTGGTATATCCATGATGGTGCATACATCATTCTTAAAGAAAACATTGTACCCCTTATGGACAAGTTGTCCAATACTCAAGAGGTTACATCTCATTCCGGGGACATAATAGACAT